>JACEFO010003251.1:0-51459 GCA_015342445.1 Digitaria exilis | reverse complement strand
TCTCAACGTCTCCATCTCCTGCTCCATTTGCTGCAGGAGCATTTGGATGCGGCTTCTTGTCAATATCACCATGTCCTCCTCCACTTACCACAGGAGCTGGAGTGTCAGATGAAGCTGGTGGAGCAGGATTTGGCTTGGCACTGTCGGCAATATCTCCTTCTCCTCCTCCATTTGCCGGAGCTGCAGCCGGATGCTGCTTGGTATTGTCGGCAACATCTCCTTCTCCTCCTTCATTATTTGCCGGAGCTGAAGCCGGATGTGGCTTGGCAATGGCGGCAACATCTCCTCCTCCACTTGCCACATGAGCTGTTGATTCAGATGGAGCTGTGAGAGCAGGATGCGGCTTTGCAACAATATCTCCTCCATTTCCCGGCGCTGCTGGTGCCTCCACCGGTGGCTTGTGTGCGGCGGCCTTCTCTGCCATCTTGGTGACAGCCGGTGTCTTGTAAGCAATAGTATTCTCGGGCGATCCCATGGTGGTGGCGCGCTCCATCTGGTGGCTCGACACGTAGGAGCAGATGTAGGCTTGCCCGGAGCCTTCCGCCAGCTTGCCAGCCATCACCTCCACGTCCTTGTCAAAGCTGTTACTCAGGCCGCCGGAGCAGTTCTTCAGCTCACTCCATTTTTCCCTGAGCCACTTTGCCCACTTGCCACCTTCGTTCTTCAACTCCTTGTCCTTGGGCAGTAGCTCCTTTAGCAGCAGGCTAAGAAGCTTGAAGCGTGTCACTTGCTCAAGCACAGCCTCGTCGCGCTGCTCGTCGTCGCCGCTGGCTGGCCTCTGGATAGACACTGCCAGATGATGGTTGTCTTGGCCGATAGTGATAGTGGTCGTGGATGCAGCGGTGGCGTCGACATAGGTGCCACCGGCAGTGAGGATCACCTGCTCCTCCCCAGCAGCAGCGGCCTCTGCACGGGGCATGTGCAGGTGAACAACGAAGTTCTTGACCTCGCCCGCATAAAGCAGAGGGATGCAGACCTGCCCTGATGCCCCACCATCTCTAATGGCCTTGTTGTAGCCGCCGGAGTCGATGCCCACGATGGTCACCCCAGGCACAGCGGCGCTGAGAGCTATGGTAGCATTCTTGATTACCACCGTGGCAAGGCCGCCCAGGCAGACAGCGAATGCGTCAGTGATCTTGTCGAGGCCCTGTGCCGACCCTGGAGGATGCCAGCGGCCGTCTCCAAGGCCGGCTTGAAGACGGTACCACCATCAGGGACGAGGCCACGTACCACCTGCCGGGCTGTTTCCCGACCGTTGCCCGACATTGGTGAGAGCTCCGTGCTGCCCTTGACGCTGCCGCTGAACTGCACGATGGACAGGCGGTCGTCGTCGTGGAGCTCATCGATGATGAACAACAAGGCTGCCTTGAGATAGTCCATCCTCGACTTTTTACTATTTTTCGATGGGTCGGCCGAATTGCCCATGCTGCCGCTCACATCCACAACTACGACGAGGTTGATGGGCGGGTGCTTAGCCGCCACTTTCAGCTCGGGGGCCTCTACACGCACCAGCACCTCCAAATCCTCCACCTCCTTGTCCTGCCGGAGCGATGACACGATCGGGGTGGCGGTCACCTTCAGCTTCAGCTCCGCCGCGGCCGTGGCCTGCACATGCATGATATATATCCATGTAAGTATTCAAGAAATCAAAGAGTTTGGCCACATATATATAATAAGATCAAGCTAGCTGATGTAAATGCATCCATGTGCTCACATTCAAAACAGGTGCGTCCTGCCGCTTCTTGTTCATGGCGGCATTAGTAAGAATGCTCTCCAGCACCTTATTGAAGCGTTCTGACAGGAATTTGTTGTCCGGAGCGGGGATGGGGTGAAACTGGCCACCTGGAGAGTTCCCAGAGATGGTACGGAGAACCTGGTGGATACACAAGCCGATCGACAAGCTAATTAAGCGAGAACAATTACAGCAAATAAACCAAGATTATGTATATATATCCAGTCCAGGCTAATTAACTGGTGATGGATTCCGTACGCACACTGATGTTTGCATCTCCGCCGAGACTGAAAGTGTGCACGGGCACTTGGGATTTGTAGCTCTCGCCTCCCTCAAAGAAGCCGCCCGTGTAATTCTTCCCGTTGGACAAGAGCAGGACGATGCCATTGGCGAGCCCATCTTTGCCGATGAGCTCATGAGCCTTGGGGAGACCCCAGGCCATATTCTTCGTGCAGGCATCCTCGTGTGGGGTCCATGCAGCTTTCTGGTCAACTACTTGGATACAAGAAGTGCACGTGTTTTTGGCCACCCAGTGGTGGACGTAGCCAAGGCGGTTGTCCTTCAACTTCTCCTGTAAGAACCGAAAAATCACCCTGTTGATCCTATCATTCTTGTCGTCGTCCGGCACACTGTAGAGGTCAAATGCAATCACAAGCACCACGTGGAGCGCCTGCATCTCCTCCTTGGCCTGTCCATGGGAAAACACCACTCCCTTAATTAAAGTTAGATGCATTATAATAAAAAATGAGCCAATAATAATTCATTAATGCCCGGCCAAAAATTGACGTATCAATTGTAAAGTTTGTCGCACACACAAAAACATATCTCCATTTTTACCGCGTTGGCATCATTATATATCTTTAATCTGTCATGCAGTATGTATACCACAACAAGTAAATAAAGTACAAACTAATAACTGGTGCACACGCATGCATGTATATTTACATGTACTACGGGCGCTCTGAAATCAAAATATTAATAGATGGACGAACAAACTATCGAAAGTAGCTAAGTTAACTTTGAACATTCCATCGAGATCTCGGTCAGCTGCAAAAATACGACTATACATGAGTTATTAATTGTTTTGGAGTCCAAGTTTACATTATCTTGACAGCACGTCAGCATGGTCAGTGGAGGGGGTTGTTGCCAGGAGTAAAAAAAAAGGATAACCAAATGGAATCCAATGCCTGTACGTGTGAAGCCAACCCACAACGGGCTAATTTGTTAGGAACCAATGGATTCCGGCTTGGAGGGGACCACGGTGATTACGCTTAGCTAGAAAAATCGTACGAACACTATACTCTTGGATGGAGTTTTCAGCATATAGGAACAAGCAAAACCAACTAGCGAGAGTTTGCAAAGTGAATATATAAAAAATAGATTATTGGTAATTTTAGCTAAGAGAATCAATATATAGTAACTCAAAACGATGTTGGAAAAATGTAGTTCCAAATGTATTTTGATGTAGAACTTGGTAGAAATTAAATCATGAAACATACGAGCTGATGGAGCAGGTGCAGCAGGATGAAGGATCCTCCACTTACCGCAGGAACTGATGGAGCTGGTGGAGCAGGATCTGCAGTCGGATGCGGTTTGTCACTGGCGGAAACAATATCTCCTGCTCCACTCTGTTCTGGAGCTGCTGGTGCTTCCGCCGGTGGCTTTTGTGCAGCGGCCTTCCCTTCCATCTCGGTGACGGCCTGCGTCTTGTAGTCCACAGCAGTAGTATTCCCGGGTGAGCCCATGGTGGTTGCGCGCTCCATCTGATGGCTCGACACATAGGAGCAGATGTAGGCTTCGCCGGATCCTTCCTCCAGCTTGCCAGCTATCACCTCCACATCGTTGTCAAAGGTGCTGCCCAAGCTATTAGAGGAGTTCTTGTTCTTGAGCTCGCTCCAGGTTTTCCTGAGACACTGTGCCCACTCGCCACCCTTGCTCTTGAGCTCCTTGCCTTTGGGTAGTAGCTTGGTCTCTAGTAGGACAAGCAGCTTGAAGCGGGTCACTTGCACCAACACAGCCTCATCGCGCTGCTGGTCGTCGCCGCTGGCTGGCCTCTGGATAGACACTACTTGATGCTGGTTGTCCTGGCTGATAGTGATAGTGGTAGTGGATGCAGAAGTGGCGTCGATGTAGGTGCCACCGGCGGCGAGGATCATCTGCTGCTCCCCAGCAGCAGCAGCAGCCTCCACACGGGGCACATGCAAGTGAGCGATGAAGTTCTTGACCTCGCCCTCATAGAGCACGGGGATGCAGACCTCCCCTGATCTTCCATGGTCCTTGATGAGCTTGTTGTAGCCGCCGGAGTCGATGCTCACGATGGTCACACCGGGCGCGGTGACGCTGAGAGCGATGGTCGCGTTCTTGGTGACCACCGTGGTTAGGCCACCAAGGCATACGGCGAATGCGCCCGTGATGTTGTCGAGGCCCTTGTCGATGTAGGAGTAGGTCCCACATGAGACCCGAGCGATGGCCAGAAGTGGCGCGGGGTCATGGGAGCTGCTGAAGCCGAACGTGTGGACCGGATACTTTCGAAGCGCGTCACGGAGCTTCTTGATGCCATCGTCGGTAGTAGCTCCGTGGTTGTCGTCGGTGTTGACCACCTGGTCCCACTGGGTCTCGTAGCCTTTACTCTCCTCCCCGTCTGAGAGGAAGACGATGAAAGGCATGCGTCTACTGTCCTTGCTGTCTCGACCCTGGAGGATGCCAGCGGCCGTCTCCAAGGCCGGCTTGAAGACGGTACCACCATCAGGGACGAGGCTACGTACCACCTGCCGGGCTGTTTCCCGACCGTTGCCCGACATTGGTGAGAGCTCCGTGCTGCCCTTGACGCTGCCGCTGAACTGCACGATGGACAGGCGGTCGTCGTCGTGGAGCTCATCGATGATGAACAACAAGGCTGCCTTGAGATAGTCCATCCTCGACTTTTTACTATTTTTCGATGGGTCGGCCGAATTGCCCATGCTGCCGCTCACATCCACAACTACGACGAGGTCGATGGGCGGGTGCTTAGCCGCCACTTTCAGCTCGGGGGCCTCTACACGCACCAGCACCTCCAAATCCTCCACCTCCTTGTCCTGCCGGAGCGCCGACACGATCGGTACGGCGGTCACCTTCAGCTTCAGCGCCGCCGCGGCCGTGGCCTGCAGGTGCCAATTAATTGATATATGCATGCAAAACATATTAAATAGCTATCTCAATCAATTGGGGGAAACCTAGCTGAGCGATGGATGTATACTCACAATCACGGGTGCCTTCAGCTGCTTGTTCATGCCCGCGGCATTGGTAAGAATGCTCTCCAGCACCTGCTTCAAGGGCTCCGTCAGCTGTAGTAATGCCTTGTCCGGAGCTGCACCAGGTATGGGGTGGTGGAATTCGCCGCCTTGGGAATTCTGTGCGATGGTTCGGAGAGCCTACACACAAAGTATATAAATGCATGCATTTAATTATTGTTATAATGTTATGCACAATCAAGCTCAAATCGACAACGAGCTAAGTGTGTGTGTGTGTAGCTAATGCGTCAGTATATGATTAGGATGGATTATTCAGCACGCACATTGTTGTTTGCATCCCCTCCAAGTGTGAAAGTGTGCACGGGCGCTTTGGATCTGTATCCCAGGCCTCCTTGAAAGAAGTCGCCCGTGTTAGTCTTACCGTCGGAGAAGAGCAAGATTATGCCCTTGGACGAGGGTCTATCTTTGGCCATGGCCACGAGTAGTAGATCAGCCCATCTCAGACCCCAGGCCATATCCCTCGTGCAGGTACATTTCTCTTCTTTCCATTCAATACCCTGGTCCATTGATTTGCGACTGATGTAGTATGACTTGGTGGCCGGCCAGTAGGTGATGTATCCGAGGCAGCTGTCCGCCGAGAGGATACTCAATTTCTCTTCCATGAAATGAAAGACCGCCTTGTCGATCCTAGTGTTGTCGCTCGGCAAAGTGTGGATGCCATCAACGGCAATCACAAACACAACATTGAGTGGCCTCCGCGTCTCCGTGGCCTGCTGCTGTCCAAGCAAGCGCCGACACATAATACACACATAGTAAATATCGAGTACTAAGATTTTAATTAGGGTGAAGGGATTTATATTCATGTATCACCTGCTCCTCGGAAGCCATAGCAGGCTAGTGGCCCTCGCCTATGCGGACTTGACGTCCTTCGAGTGGAAATGTATAGGTAAATGTGGATGTGCACCTTGGTTCGCTGATGCTGTGCTTCAACTCGCTCATGGGCTCTATTTATAGCTGGTGGAGGCATGGCTCGCTCGATCATCTACGATTATTAAATTGCCCATTGGCTGTACGTACGTCCACACTTGACTTGGTTCATCGAGATCTGCCACCTGCCAAAATAACACTATACATGAGTTATTAATTGTTCAGGAGTCCAAGTTTACATTATCTTGATTGCGCTTGCGCGTCGGCATTGTCAGTGGAGGGGCCCAGTTGTTGCCAAGATCAAGTTAAAAAAAAAAAGCAGGAGCCAAATGGAATGCAGCTTAGGCTGAAGTTATATAATGGCCGATACGAACAATATGCTCTTGGATGGACCGATGGAAAAAAAAACATAGATTGGCGCTTTTAGCTAAGCGATTCAATATGCAGTAACTCAAAAAGAGGTTGGAACGTGTAGTTCCAAAATGTATTTTGATGTAAATCACGGAGAAATTAAATCATCAAACATAGTTCAATATAACAACCCTGATGGAAAAACAAGTAATTAACTGAACTTGTTCTTTCCTCATATCCCACGATATAGATAAATTGTCAGTTCGAAGCCCACTGTATTTATCTAATGGGGGCGACCGAGACAGATATGCAACGAAAATAAGAAGTAAAATGGTGGAGTAACTACATCCTAGTGGCCAGAAATTTTACTGAAGATATTGAATTGAGTTAAGTTATATTATGGGAGGAAAATACATGAGATGGGTACAGAAAAATTTCGGAAGAATTCAACATTATACTAGCCCAGTTGCCATTACATCAAATGTAACTAAAAATATTCTCAATGCATTTCTCAGTTACGTAACCATGTTACACTACCACATAAACTCAAAACACCTTGGTTTTTAGGTGCGGATTGAAAAATACACCCGTTTCTGTAATAAGAAGGGCATCCTTTTTTTTTTTTTGAGGAACCTCTGTCTTCTTTTTATCTCTTCCTCCTCATCTTTTTTGTTTCACCTATCTGCTCTCTTCGGCAGTGGCAGTAGCTCCGGCGATGCAGCTCTTCCGGCCACTACCCCTCCACTTGGGCGCACGACTACGGAGGCACCCAGGAGGAGCGCAACCAGTGACCGTAGACTTTCTGTTTTTTATTCGCTCATCAGTAGGGGGTGGATTTTTTGGGGCTAGTCATCCCCCGACCTTGGATTTTAAGGAGAAAATGTTCGTACCACTTCTACAAATCACTATTTTTATCTACAAAAAGTAGGTGTGGTTCACCCATCTGCGCCTGAAACTGGAATTTCATCCACCCCTTAAAAACGTTTTCTGTAGTAGTGTCATCGTGTAAATCAATCCATGATCTCATCATGTAAAGTACAGTAAAAAAATGAAAAATAGCCAAGTATCACAGTTTAAAAAGTAACTATGAAAAAATAGCATCTTCATGTTCGATATGTAATTGAATCTACGGTTCAAAATAAGAGATTCAAATTTTCTGTCCAAAGCACCTTTTGATATCAAAATATATAATAGAAAAATAAAAGTAGCTGAATGAACATGGGTAAAAACTGAAATAAGACGTTATACAAAGGGAATATATTGGCCAATCTATTCATATCTCGATAAAAAAACTAAGCAACCCAAATGGAAAGGAAAAATAGAAATGCAACTTGTTATTTATGTATCTAACAAAGTGATGTAGACTGTACTAGTAGTTGTTATTAGCTAGTTTGATGCCCACTCTACACTTGTGGAAAGGGATGAGTATGTCTCAGATGACTCTCAAGTATCCAATGGGGGGTAACTGATCGAGACGTACAGATGCAGTAAAAAGGAAGAGAGAAATAAACATACTGATCCAACTAGTACCATGCCATGTACCGATGTACTCTTTAGTGATCTGAAACAACGGTGGCCGCCGATTGGCTGATCAGGCCGGCGAGGGATAATCTAATAAATTAAGGGTGTGTTTGGTTGCATGTATCATATGTTGCATGAATGGATATTCCTGTATGGAATGATTCAAACAATTTATTTGAACCACTTGGTTCACTCTAGCTAGTACAACAATGTATTAAGTGGGATGACTTCATCCTAGACGAGTTGGTACAATTCACCCAACCAAAAAAAAAGAATCATTATTATTTTATACCAATCCATACATGAATCAAATGATTCAACAAGTCTGCATAATAAAAACAAATTAATTGTATGCCATGTTTGAGCCATACATGCCACCACGTGTAAATGCATTGCGTAGGATGGACGGATGGATGCTAGCTCTTTGTCGTCGAGCAATCGAGAACCAAGTTATTGATGTATCCGAGCAAGGAGATACATATATAGATGCATGTATTTTTCTTTGTCAACTTCTTAAATATATATTGCGGTTAGGAAAGTTGTCGACAGCTAGAGCCACCAACTACGTTGTACATACAGTAATTAACAATTACGCGATCGATGGACCCCTAAGCCATCTATGCATGCATCATGTGTAAAGAAGCTGCAAACACTTAAAGTATCCAATGGGGTCACTGATCGAGACATATGCAGTAAAAAGGAATAGAGAAGCAAATTGATCCATGTCTCTAGCATGTACAAGACCGTCCCGTGAGGCCGTGATGGCAATTTGATCGAAAAGAGGATAGCGGGTGCCCAAGCATTGCTATTCTTAGTGTGTGCTTCATGTGGCTCGAACCATCACTTGTGACTACTTTGTTTATGACATACTGGACCTACTTGTCAGAAAGTAAAGACTCACGAAGCAAGTCCGCATAACAAAACAAATTAATTGTATGCCATGTTTGAGCCATGCACGCCACCACGTGTAAATGCATTGCGTAGGATGGACCGACGGATGCTAGCTCTTTGTCGTCGAGCAATCGAGAACCAAGTTATTGATGTATCCGATCAAGGAGATACATATATAAATGCATGTATTTTTCTTCGCCTGCTTTTTTACTTTTTATATATATTGCGGTTAGGAAAATTAGTTGACAGCTAGAGCCACCAACTACGTTGTACATACTATAACCAGCTTCTTATATATATTGCGGTTAGGAAAGTTATTGACAGCTAGAGCCACCAACTCTGTTGGACATAGAGTAACTAACATAACAAATAAGTGGTCGATCGATCCTAAGCCATCTATGCATGCTTCAGGTGTAAAGAATTTGCACAAACACGCACCAATAAGATGCCTCTTCAGTGCAACTTGTCGATCTATCATTGGTGGCCTCGTCGTTGGGTAGCTTCACTTAAGCCCTTCCAATGGCAATTTTAGACGGAATTTATGCACATTGAATATCAAACGACCACATAAAATTTTAGGATGACATGACATAGAATTTAAGAATAAAGTGAAGGAACCGGTTTCATCTAGATGGAACAACATCTACACGGATACTAACATTTCTTGAGTTATTAATTAAATGTTGGAGGGAGCCAAGGAAAACACATCATAAAATTATACATTGAGTTATAGTTTTAAACATTGTTGCATAGCTTTTTTTCCTTACACTACTGGAGAAACAAGCTCTAGTACCAGTGTAGAACACCCATTTAGTATCCATTATGCATCCAGTACCATGTTTCTGGTACTAAATAGGCACCCATTTAGAACCAGCTCAAACAACCAGTACTAAAGACTCATTTAGTACCGGTTGGTAACGCTGACTGGTACTAAATGGCTATGCCACGTCATTCGTCTAGGCGGCCATTTAGTACCGTTTGGTAATGCCAACCGGGACTAATGGCCGGCCTCCCTTTCTGTTTTTTTTGTTTTCTTTGCTTTTCTATTGGTTCTTTGTTGAATATTTGAGTATTTATTCACGTATTTGAATCTAGTGTGTGTATATATATACCCCCAATGATTCAGACTATGGGAGTAGTTGTTAGCTAGTTTGATGCCCACTCTACACGTGCGGAAAGGGATGGGTCGGTCTCAGATGACTATCAAGTATCCAATGGGGGTGACTGATCGAGAAGATGCAGTAATAAAAAGGAAGAGCGAAAAGTTTACTCCAGACATCAACGATGTACTTATGCAATCTCAACAAAAAGTTTACTCCACGAGCCTTTGGATACAATTGACCTCCACGTGATCTGAAACGGTGGCTACCGCGTGGCCTGATTAGACATCCGGGGCGATAACCTAATAGATTAAAGACTCACAAAGCCAGTCCGCATGATAAAACAAATTATTTGTATGCCTTGTTTGAACCATGCATGTGTAAATGCATTCGTATGGATGGACCCATCGACCGATAGGTGAGCGAGCATTGCTAAAGTCCAAGCATGCATGCATGTGTGTGCTTGGTGTGGCTCGAGACATCACTTGTCAGTTGTGACTACATCAGGGACTGGTTGCAGGATGCTAGCTGTCTCGTTGCGTGACAGAAATACAAAATGATGTGCCTCGAACCATGCTTCACGTGTGGTTCTTGGTGGTGAGTATATATTAACAAATGTCGATGGAGCTTGACTGCCGATGTAATTCTTCTATTTTTTTTGGTACTTATTAGAGGCAAACACGCTCTTAAGACAGAGTTCATAAATCAGTTGTAATTAAAAACTGATCAATCCGGCTTGTCTGGATCCTTTCGAGCGAGCTCCTCCACAACCAGGGCTATGACATCATGGCTGTGACGTCCCTGGCACTGCCGTCACCCACGCACCAGGGAGCAGGGATGGGTGATGTCCAAGAAACGGCTATTTTTGCTAAGCGGCCACTCTCTTCTAGAATGCCTTCAAATAAAGATTACTGCCATTTTTACACATGTACTCCTTCCGGCTTCCATCTCAGTATAGATGATGTTATAGATGATAGGGGTAGTTCCAAGGCAAGAGACAAATGACCTGCATGCCCTTAGAATTTCGGCCTTTACAAACGCAGTGCAAAAAGAGTAGTGGACGCATTAAATGCCTATGCAAAAACATCCACATGCATGCACAATTTTTATTAAAGAAATGAAAAGTGAGTGATGAATGCATGATGTACTCACCTACTTTGGATGCCTGCCTGACCTAAAATGACATTCATTTTAAAACTTTTTTGAATCCTAAAAAGTCAAGTATATTGGGACGAAGGGAGTAAACAATAAAAACTATATAAATAGGAAAAATAGTGAAACTATTCCAAAATGTGGTTTTACATTCTAAAAGATTCATTTATGAACCACAAACAAGTTTTCAAAAATAAACAAAGTCGCATGAATTGGACTACGGTAATGCTAGAGGCAGGGTGTCTAATGAATTCCTCCATTTGATACCTAAACACATGAAATGGAGTATGATAATGCCAGATATAGTTCATTTAATAGTATGAATATCAGTTTCTGGTGTTGTGCGATAACGACCTTAATTAGCCATGTGCCGCGTCCTATACGATCTTAATTAGACATGTGCCACGTCCTATACGATCTTAATTAGACATGTGCCTCGTCCTATATGATCTTAATTGTATGGATTGCAGCTTCTGGTGCTGTGTGATACAATCCATCTTTGCTTGCTAGCTGCTTTATTTTTCCTAGGACAACTGCCAGTGAAGATAAGGGTAATAGGTACTGAGGAGAACTACATATATTACATTCAAGGACTTGTAATGTTCACAACCCACAAGTAATTGATTGATGCCAAACAAAATGTAAGCCAAAATCCAATGTACATACAAACTAAAAGGGCCCAATAAGGCCACAGTAGTAACAACAGCAGGCAAAAAAAAAAAATTCTGCGGCAAGAATTTTGTTCCACACCCAACTTGCATCCATCTTAACACATCATGCATTTGTTCTTTTGCATACATCACTACTATAAAAATAGATTTTTGGAGGTGGGTATTTTCGGTTTTTGCAGGTGGATTTCTGGTCCGCCTCCGAATGGAGGCTTCTGTTAATCAAAGATTAACAGAGACGGTAATGTGTTGGCCTCCGTTAATCGACAAGAAAAAACAAAACCCTAGACAGGCCCACCGAGCCCATCTAGGGTATCGCCGCTGGATCCATGCTGCTGCCGCCGCCGCCGCCGCATCCTCCTCGCCGGATTCGGCCGCTCATTGAAATTGACAATACGTAATTTGACTAGTAACTTTTTTTATGTAAACTAAAAAATAGGTTCTAATTATTGCTTTGGTACCATATATTCGCCACTCATGTTAGAAATATAACTAAATTTTAATATTGTTAAGAAAAAATAAAATAAAATAAAGTAAAATAAATGGATGCTGAATATGATAAAAGTATACCTGCCTCTACATGGATGATGCTCGCGCACCGGTCTTCATCTTTTGCTCTAAATACCATACAAGACGACACAAAAACTATAGAGAAACAATACACCATGCATTACAAAACATTTTATGAAACACCTAGTAAAGGGAGTAGATGTTACAATGAATGTTTGGGCGTGAAAATCATAAGAAAAAGAGTTAATTAAGATAGAAATGATGTGAGCTTATGATGTTTCGAAGGACATATAAACGGAATTATCTGTAGATTACAAGGGCTAGCAGAAAATTATTTCAAGTCATGAAGAATGGAGAAATTAAACCGGAGAAATGACAAGGGATAAATAGCTAGGTGGGCATTTATGGGATTACTGGAATATATGGTTGAGGGAAAAATTGTATATGACATCAGCTGGATTCATGCATAAGTTGTCTGTGTTTCCGTCATTCGTGGGTGTGACATGGCAAAAAGTGTTTTATTTGGATAACCTTAGAATATTTTTGGATATCCAAAGATCTATCTGTATTAATTAATATCCATACATCTCTTCAGTCTATGGATGGTGGTATGTTTAATTTCCTACTAATTGTATGCTGCTTTGTACATACATTGTATCGGGCATTCCCCCCCTAATTGTATGTTGCTTTGCACGTCGGGTTGAGCATTTCTCCTAATTGTATGTTTTCGGTTCCAGACCCCCTCTGAAAAAAACAGCATACTGGCTCTTGTTAAACTTACTGAAACACAAATGCCTTACACGAATAACAAAAGAAGAAGCAAGACTCTAGCAAGGAACACTTGGTTCATGTATTAAGACCAAAGGCCAGGAAAAGAAACTCCATTATTGACTGATCAAGCAAAGTTACAGGCACAAATAAAAAAGATGTAAATGGGCTCCATCGAGCGAATAAAACCAACACACATGCATTGTGTTGTTGGATATTATATTATTATCGGCACGCACACACCACAACTACGAGAGATAATAAAAAGTACTAGTAGTGAGGGCCGGCCTAACGGTGGCTGGTACTGGCATATATAGTGGCTACCAGCCGGCTGGCGTTTATTTTTGAGGAAATAAAACATAATAGCGTGCGTCCTTTGCTGGCTGGCACGTCATTTGCAGGTAGGAAGCGCAGCCGCGCCCACGCCATGGCCGCCATGCCCATGCTGCTGCTCCGGCGCCTGCTGCTGTTTCCCAGCGCAGTAGCATCGCTTCTTGATGATGGCTTGAGTGACGGCCTGCACAAACGCAAATAAGAATTAAGCACACTAGTTCTTGGTTGAGTGCTCTGTAGGTAGCACATGCAGTACTAACCAGATATATGTCGTGGTGCATTGCACGGTTGATGGCCTCCATGGATGGCTCCAGGGAGGCGGCGGCAAGGTAGTGTGTTGCCTCAGCGTCCTGGGACAGGCCGAGCTTGATTTGGTTGTGCTGGTGTATGAGCTTGGTCCATATTTCCAGCCGCTGGCCGATACTGGCTAGGTCGACGCACTTGCAGCGTGCCTGCTCTTTATTGTCACTGCTGGAACCAGCTGCGGTTGCCGGAAGCGAAGCTGCCACCGCCGTCGCAGCGCCATTGCAGTTCTTCACGTGCAACGCTTGCTCCACAGCCTGCATTATTCAGAGTGAATACTTTCCAGTAATGATAAAAAAAATCTTTTATTGGGAGAGATGTTATATTTTTTAGACAATGGATACTTAAATCCGGCCTCTACATCC
This sequence comes from Digitaria exilis, assembly GCA_015342445.1. NCBI lineage: Eukaryota > Viridiplantae > Streptophyta > Magnoliopsida > Poales > Poaceae > Digitaria > Digitaria exilis. The sequence continues at coordinate 37,608 of JACEFO010003251.1, read as the reverse complement.
GAAGATGTACACAGCCAAATATTACAAAGTTCAAGGCAGTCTTAAAAGGAGCAAAAAGTATCAACGCGTAAACATGCACCCAACTAAGGCAAACGATAAAAAATATTCCATCCTCCATAAGTAAATTGTAGAGCGACGACTTCTAAATTCCTGCTCATAGCAATGAGGATGTCCTTAGCTTGCTCCTCACGCTGCAACTGGGCCCAGAAGCGTAACCAATAAGCTCCTCTGAAGATAACCTGCAAAAGAATATTAAACTTCGTCTTTTTGAAAATTATATCATTCCTGCATCTCCAAATAGCCCAACAAAAAGCAGCGACACCAACCCAAATCATTTGCTTAACATCCTTACATTGATTATTAAGCCAATTGCCAAACATATGGTTAATAGATCTAGGCTGGTCCAAATTAGTAGCATAGAAAACAATCCTCCAAACCATTTTAGTTAAAGGGCAGTCAAAGAAGAGGTGTTGTATCGTCTCATTCATATTGCAACAAACACACTTTTGACTCCCCTTCCAGTTTTTCTTTGCAAGGTTGTCTTTTGTCAGAACGACACCCTTCTGGAGCAACCAAAGAAAAATCTTGATTTTTAGAGGTATTTTTAGTTTCCAGATCTTCTTATGTCGAAAAGGTGGATGAGTATCTATGGCATCAAGATACATTGACCGGACAGTAAATAAACCATTTTTTGTCAGCGGCCATTTAAAATAATCATTACCATCCACCAAGGCAACGTTAGAAATCCGAGCTACTAGCTGAAGCCAATTTCTAAGGTTGTTGTCAACCAGGGACCGCCTAAAAGATATATTTAGGGGTCTAGATGTCATGACCTTAGAGACAGTTACATGCCTATCGCGCGCAATATGATATAAGGCTGGGTATGTATCCTTTATTGGCTTGTCATCTAACCAAGTATCCTCCCAAAATCTTGTGCTAGTTCCATCTTTAATAACCAAAGAACCTTTACCAAGAACCTCATCTTTAATATGCATGAGGCCTCTCCAAAAGTGGGAGTCATTAGGTTTAGATATTACTTGCGTAAGGGTCTTGGTTCTCAAATATTTATTCCTTAGCAAAGATTGCCAGGTCCCATCTGTATTCATTAGGTTAACTAACCATTTCGCCAAAAGGCACTCGTTTTGAAGATGTAAATTTAAGATGCCAAAACCACCCTCATCCTTTGGACAGCACAAGATGTCCCATCTAGCAAGCCTGTGCTTGTGTTTCTTAGAAGAGCCATGCCAAAAAAAATGTTGATCTGAAATGATCAAGGTTTTTTAATGACTCCCTTTGGAATTTTGAAGAAGGACATCATGAACATTGGGAGATTACTAAGCACAGAGTTAAGTAGGACCAGTCTCCCCCCATAGGATAGGTATTTCGCCTTCCAACACGAGAGTTTTTGTTGAAAACGTTCTTCCACTTTACTCCATTCAGAATTGAGGAGTTGTCTATGGTGCATCGGTATACCTAGGTACCTAAATGGGTAATTCCCCGGATTACAACCAAAGAGAGAAGTATAATAAGGTTCCATCTCTTTAGTTGCGCCATAGCAGAAGATTTCACTCTTGTGGAAATTAATCTTTAGTCCTGATAGCTGCTCAAAAGCGCATAACAGGAGCTTCAGATTTTTTGCTTGCTCAAGGTCATGATCTAGAAAGATAATGGTGTCATCTGCATATTGTAAAATAGATAAACCATCTTCCACTAGGTGGGGTATAACCCCACTTATTTGTCCATCCGCTTTCGCTCTATCAATGAGTAGAGCTAACATATCGGCGACAATATTATATAAGATTGGTGACATAGGATCTCCTTGTCTGAGTCCTCGTTTCGTTTGGAAATATGGGCCAATGTCATCATTAACTTTGATTCCCACACTCCCTCCCGTCACCATGTTTTGGATCCACCTGCACCACTTAGGTGAGAAACCTTTCATACGTAAAGTTTGTTGGAGAAAAGACCACTTGACTTTATCATAAGCCTTTTCAAAGTCGATCTTAAAAATAACTCCATTGGCTTTTTTTAGTATGAAGTTCATGGATTGTCTCGTGTAGAATAACGACACCCTCCATAATATTCCTACCTGGCATGAATGCAGTTTGGGTTGGTCTCACAACTGTTTTTGCCACTTTATTCAATCTGCTAGTTCCAACTTTTGTAAAAACCTTGAAACTAACGTTCAGGACACAAATAGGTCTGTATTGTTGAATTTTAGTAGCATTCTCAATTTTTGGAATTAATGAAATGATTCCAAAATTGAGACTAAAGAGATCTAGCGCTTCCTTATGGAACTCATGAAAAAGGGCCATAAGGTCATCTTTGATCACCCCCCAAAATACCTGATAAAATTCCGCGGGGAAGCCATCGGGTCCAGGAGCCTTATTATGCTCCATCTGAAATATTGCTTCTCTCACCTCGAGTTTAGTGAAATCGGCAATGAGGATCGCATTTTCCTCCCCTGAAACTTGTGGAATATCAGGAATCTGATTTTCCATCAAAGTTATCTCTGTATTTTCAGGATTCCCAAACAGATTTTTATAGTAATTAGTGATGTGGCTCTTGAGCTGGTTAACACTAACAAAACGACCTTGGTCATCTTCAAGCCTATAAATATGTTGTTTCGTGTGTTTGCCATTGGCCACAAGGTGAAAAAACCTTGTATTAGCATCACCTTCCATGAGCGTTTTGACTTTAGCTCTCTCATACCATTTAAGTTCTTTCTCCCTCAAAAGCGAAACTAAGCGCTCTTTTAGATAGTGCTTCAAATCGATCTCTTGATCAGTTAGCCTATCAAGTTCTGCTTTTTTATCAAGCTCATGCAGAAGAGAGAGGAGGATTTTTTTCTCTTTTTTATAAGATCCTGCTAGATTAGACGCCCAACCTCTCAGATGTTGTCTCAACCTACGGATCTTAGCTTGCCACCTCTCCAGCGGACAAGACCCAGAGTCTTCTGACCGCCAAATATTAGCAACCATTTCGTAAAAACCTTCTCCGAGGAACCATCCCCTTTCAAACCGAAAAGGTCTGTTTCCTAGCTGGTGAGTGGAAGTACCTGTGGATATGACTAAAGGAGTGTGATATGAAATATTACGATCTCTCGCTTCGACCATGGCCAATGGGAATTGATTTTCCCATTCCGTACTAACTAAAACTCTATCAAGCTTTTCATAAGTCGGATTATCCCCCGGACCCACCCAGGTATATTGGCGGCCTGTCATGACAATTTCTCTAAGATTAAGAGACTCTATGACAGCATTAAAAAGAGATGGCCACTTGTGGTCAAAATCACCACAGCTCTTATCCTCTGGTTTTCGCATAATATTAAAATCTCCGCCGATGAGAAACGGTAAAGTCTCTTTAGAGCAGGTGTTAGCGAGTTCAGCTAGAAAAGCTCCTTTGTTCTGTAGTTGGGCTGGTCATAAATAGAATAAAGGACAAATTTGAAGTCATTTGACTTGTATCTAAGAGTGAATTTGACATAGAAATCACCCTCGTCGATGGCACCAATGTCAAACACACTAAGATCAACCCCAAGTAGGATCCCCCCTGATCTACCGTGAGGTGCCATAGCATGCCAAAGGAAGTCACGTCCAGCACATAAACCTTTGAGGACATGATCGGGGAAAGACTCACGACCAGTTTCAGAGAGGGCAATAAAATTAATCTGCTCCTCCTTAACTAATTCAGCCAAGTATCTGTGTTTAGCCAAGTCTGCAAGACCTCTGCTGTAACACCCCTGGTGTTAATTAACACTAAACCAATGTTTAAGCTAAGCTAAGCATGATTCAAAAGTCAAATCAAAGAAAATGAGGAAATTTCTCCAAATTTGAATCAGAAACCCTTTGAAAGGAGCAATAAAGAAACTTGAAAAATTTCCTACAAACTTGAAAAAGTACAAATGTAAAAGTTGGAGAATAAGTCAAACCAAGAAACTTCCCTTTTCAAACCATAGCCTAAAAATGCCTGGAAGCATCTCAAATTTCAAAACCTAAACTTGGAATTTGAAATTTCCAATTCAAATTCAGAGCTGAAATGGAATCTTAGCCAAATCTCAAGATTTTACCACAGAACATCAAAATCTCCAAAAAGCAAAGTTGTACATCTTCACATTGCTGAACTTTGCCTCTTTGGACACTTTGGCCAATTTTGCCATCTAGCCCCTCGAATTTCAGAAATTCAGTCCAAAACAGGGAATTACCCCCTTTTGAATCACAGCCAAGTTTTCAACTTTTTCTCCAAATCTCCAGTGCAGGGACGTGTCTCATGAAATTCTAAACAACTTTCATGTTGGAAGATTTTCGAGCCACGTTCAAAATTTTGGAATTTGAGCCATGCCAATCAGTTGACCTTTGCACCGCTCACGGCGTGCTCACGGGTTGCCAGCGCCGCGCCCGCGCGTGCCGCGCTCGCCGCCGGCAGCCTCCTGCCGCCGTCCGGCCTCGACAGCGCGACCAATGGCACCGTTGCATGTCCCTGCACACGGTGCACGCGTCTGGCCAGGTCTCATGGCCTGAGAGGCACTGTAGCGCTGACTCCGCGCTCGCCGTCGCGTCGCCGCCGCGGACCGCCGGATTTTGCCGTCGCCGCCGTTGCCCGCCGGTCCAAAGCGCGACTTTTGCGCCCCGCGTGCCCTCTTTTTCCTTCCCCGCGCTGTCTTCTCGCCGCGCCCACGCGCGCCTGCTGCCTGCACTCGCCTGGGCGCGCGCGTTGACGTCGCGCACGGCGCCAACACGGCCGCGACAAGCCACTGCCGCCGCGACAGCTCACCGAGCTGCCCTAGCCCTCATCTCGTGTTTCCCGAGCACCCTTCCACTTCCCTCTTGCTCCTACTTAAGCCCTCAACAGTTCCCCTCTCCTCCACGTCGGAAAAACGCTCGCCGGAGCAAGCAGAGGCGCCGCCGAGCTCGTTCACGTGCACAGCCCTCTCCGCTGCTCCTCCGGCCAAACCGAGGCTCTCAATAGCTTCCCCAACCTCCACTGTCACTCCTCGACCCATCCCTGAACCGTTTCCATCAACGCAGCCGCCGGCGTAGCTCGCCGGAGTTGACCGAGCTCTCCGCCGCCGCCCGCGCACGTGCACAGCTCGCTACGCTCCTCCTCCGGCCGAACCGAGGGCACCAATAGCTTCCTCGTGCCGCGCTGGTGCTCACCGATCACTTCCCCGAGCCTCTCCGACCTCGACGCTGCCGGTCGCCGCTCGCCGGAGCAAGCCGAGCCGCCACCGCCGTCGCTGACCTTGATTCCGGCGATCCCCGACCTCGAGACCTAGCTCAAACGAATCACGGTGAGCCCCTCTCCATTTCCCCCACTTCCCCGGCCCGGAGTCGCCGCCGTTTGGCCGGCGTAACCACGCCGGCGAACTCGAGGGCACAGTTGTGTCTTCAACCTCTTTCCAGGGGGCCGAGCGCAAAATGCAAGGACCGGTTTGTAAGGCATTCAAAAGTTCTAGGGTTCCTCGCGTAAAATAGATTCTATATTTCAGGTTTATTTCGTTGAGATCTTCAAAAATTCATAGAAATTCGTAGAAAAATCATAAAAATGTCAAACCAATTTTGTAGTGACCAGTGAATCACGAATTTCAACTTCCTCCTTTGCACCTCACTCAGTTGAGCTGTAGATTTTGAATTATAAATTCATTTCAGTTTGAGCACTTTTCATCATAGTTCAAATTCTACACATGCACTGGAGCTAAGCTTGGGATATGTTGTTAGGGTGATTATCGTTAGCTTAGTACGCAAAGGGTGCACAAAAATTCCCAGTGGATTTAGGGTTATGATTTTCCAAACATATACCCTGCTGTTTTGGCAAATAAATCACAGAAAATAAATTACTCAGTAAAAAATCACCGCCTTGACACAGAAACCAAATCAAGACATTAGAAACCTTAGAAAAATGAAAATGGTAATTTTTGGACACTGGAAAATGGATAAATGATTTTTGGTAGTTTAAACATGGTGAAATTCCACAAAAATAACCATAAATCAAAATCACATGCAAACTTGCAGAGAGGTCACCCTTGGTACCCTAAGTCACTGTGCCAAGTGGTGTGGACAGAAAGCTTGTAGTTATTTTTGTAGGATTTTAGTTTGATTTTAGGCAAAAAGATAAGAATAATTTTAATAAATTATAGAAAAATTATCTTGAGCCAAATTTTGGGCTAAGCTCCTGCCTTGGCATGAGCAAGCCTCTGGTCAAGTGGCACCTAAAAATAATCTTTCTAAGTTCACCTTTTGAATAATGGAAAAAGGACTTGAATGGTAGAAAAGAGAAGAAAAAGAAAAGAAAAGAGAAGAAAAAGAAAAGAAAAGAAAAGAAAAAGAAAAGAAAAGAGGAGAAAAGAAAAGAAAAGAAAAGAAAAGAGAAAAACCTAAAACTCTAAAATCAAACTAGAGGTTCACACTGAAAAGGGTATATTCACTTATAATTAATGTTTATCCCTTCCAATTCACTAACCAAGATTTAAATGAACCCTAACTATTTAAATCTCGATACTTAAGCAATTCATGCATTCATGTAGATTCGGGTCTCGCCGACGGAGTCTACGAGCTAGTCCCCGCTGCCGAGGAGATCGCCCAGGAGTCCGAGGTGAACGTGGTGCACGTGGATCCGAGCCCCGAGCAAGAGTACCGCTTCGAGCCGGAAGGCAAGCCCCGGAGCATAACCTAACTTTACTTACGCAATTTAATTGATTATATGTTTGTGCATTTAAGTTTCAAGGAGTTGAATGAAACCCTAGATTGCATGATCATAGGTTCCTTTGATTGAACACTAGTATGTTAGGTTCGATAGTCGCTATGCTTAAGACCGATAGAAGTCGAGTGTTTTTCCGACGCTCGCGAGATATAGGAGTTGTATGTCTACTCATAATCAGAAACACTAGAGATGATGGACGGATGATTGTAGATACCCGTCTATCGATGTTTAAGTGGAAACATGTGGTACTTTTGTGTCAAGCGTTTGAACGTACCACACATATGCACGGTTTATGGGACCGGTAAGTCCCGGTATCCGATTGATGCGAGCAGGTCCGACAGCTCTCTGTCTTGGAAACGTTATCCCATGGGCACATGAGGGTAGTTGCGTGAGTCCCAGTAGTGGTAAACCTTTACCCTGAGGCAGTGGGACTCGGGAGCCACTCGCAGAGAGAGGAGAAAGGATTGGGGTGTGTTGGCATTTCCAACCATTCCGTATGTTTGGGTTTTCCCTGGCCAGGTAGTAAATTCGGTTCGAACTGTCCGCTTCTCGCGGTTAATGAGACTGCTTGACCGATGTATGGCATATTATGAAGTGGAACTTGGAAGGATGAAATCTTTGTATGGAATAATTGTATTGCAAAACTGGATTGTTTAGCTAGGCTCACCTAGAATGGATAGGCTAAAGAAATTAAAATCAAAATGGAGAAACTAGAAATCAGCTTAGTCGCTTTTGGCAAAAGAACCCCCACTAGCCAAAGAGCCTCTCATTTTAGGAGTCGGTGTTGTAGTGATCACCAGTCGGTTAAGTCTTGTTGAGTATAACTAGTATACTCAGCCTTGCTTGTGGCTAAATTTTCAGGACCGTCCCCTCAGGAGGTAGCTGCCTCTATGGCTTGGGCCTCCCAGCTTCCTCCTGGTTACAGCATCGAGTGGGAGCCGACCTCTCCCAAGGATCGTGAGGAGTAGCGTCACGGCTGACTTCATCGTGACGATACTATGGATCGTCGCTAGTATCTCGTTTACTTTCCGCTGCATGAACTCAAACTATTTTACTTATCATTTCAATTTGGTTGTAATAACTCTAAGGCTTGTTGTAATTTGAATTGTGGAATGATGTGATCTTTGGAACTCACCTTCGAGTGAGCGTATGGACGGACGATCTTCAGTAGCAGTTAGTCGAGCTTGACTCGACGGTCGAATCCGCACTTGGGAACATTTTTGTGTATTAGCACCAATGGAAGGTGGAATATACTTAAGTGGGCCCATTTCTCGGGTGAGATCGCTACATCTGCTATTCCAGAAGACCCCTTTCATTTTATAATAATTTTGGAAGGGGTTTTTGGCTTTTTGGGAAATTTACTTTTCCTTGGATTCTTTGCATTATTATATTTCTTCTTTCGACTAATAGGAGAGAGATCTATAATATGATCATTCCCTGCATCAAGCAAGCCCTCATTTGAATTTCCACAAACGTGGTTAGAACTTCCTCCAGTCTTTCTTCCCTTTCATCATCACTTATTGGATTAGTAGAGGTGACTTTAATATTTTTATTAGCACTCAGAACCTGTCTACTTCTAGGTTTTTAATACGAACAACATCAGAAGTAGCTATGTTGATGCCTACCCTACCAAGGTTTGAAATAATATTGGAATCAGAAAAGCTAGAAAAGGAGTTACCTTCAAGGTTCTTTTTCTTTGCCAAACATTCCGCCTTCAGTAGGGTGTTATCATCAGCCTTTCCCGCATTCCTGCTGCTCCGACGCAGTGTCCTGGGCGCAAGGGGGGGAGCCTCCTCAGCGGAGGTCGCAGCGTCGTCCTCCAAGGTGGCCACGGCCATCGCGGCCACACCTCAAGCTGCAGCAACATGGGCCGCCCAAACGGGGGACGTCCCAGCGTGGAGGAGAGCAGCGGCGTGGAGGGTTGCCGTGGCATCCACGGCTGACGCGGCGTGGGGTGGAGACGTGGCTGCTGCAGGTATTTCCCCCTCACCAGCGTAGAGGAGAGCGGTAGTACCTGCAACGGCTGAGTCGGCGTGGAGGATCGCCATGGCCTCCATGGCTGCCGCCCCCTCACCGGTGTGGGGTGGAGACGTGGCTGCTGCAAATATCGCTCCCACACCAGCGTGGGGGAGATCGGCGGCTGCAGAGTTGGAGTGGAAGGTCGCCGTAGCCTCTCCCGCTGCCGTGATGCCCTCAAGGAGAGGGACAAAAGCCACGGCAGGGGCTGAAGTGGTGGGCGGTGAGGGCACCACCAGAGCCCCCGTGTCCTGCGCCAACGGAAGAGAGGAAGTACCACCTTCCTGACTGGGCATCGCCTCCGAGTCCGGGTAGACGAAGAGTGGGATTCCTCCCACAGGAGCAAAAGCACAAGAGTCACCAGCTTCCTGTTCAAACTCATCAGGGTGAGGGTTAATAGGAGGTGACACCATAGCATTGTACATCCTCCGCTCAACATCCGTCAAAGGGCTATATTTTTTCCTTCCCTCAGAATCTTCCTCCAACATAACCTTAATGCTAATCTCATCAAGGAGCTGCTCACATGCCAAATCCAGTGCCTCTTGGATCAAAATAGCCTGCCTGTGAGATTGACCGCTCTGGTACGTAGGAGGCTTGGGGTTTGCAAAAGAGGACCCCATGCCGCCGTCCTGTGGGTTTGGAGAAGGTTTAGCATCCCCCATTCTCCTGTCACCATCCGCATCATTACCTTTATCCTCATCTGTGAGCAAGTCCTCATCATCGTCATCAACAACTTTGTTTACCTCCTCATCAGGCTTGAAGTAAAGGCGGTACATGCAACCCTTCACGCAAACATCAACAAATTTTGGTATCTTTGTAATATCCAAAACTGCTACAAGGATCCGTACCTCCCCAGTATGCCGCAAGTGGTAAATATCCACTTTCTGAGTCGCCCCAATCATAGTTCCAACAGCCCAAAGTGGAAGGAACGAGCGAAGCGCACGCGGTACCTTGGTGACAGTCACCCAAATCTGATCCAGGACTTTGATTGGCTGCACATCATCAACAAATTCTTCAATTGAAAAAGTACCTTCCTTATTTTTTGTTGTGATAGTACCAATTGCAACCATACGTGTCAGCTCCTCCTTTGTGGGGAAGGGAACAATGAAACAATTGTGCCCCTCCTCTTGTGCTTCCCAATGCCAAGGTACCGGAACGATCCGCGCAAGTGTAGCTAGTATCAACTGCGTAGAGACTTCACCAGACTCCACTGTAATAAGGGCTGCAGCGGGAGAAACATCAGTAGAAACAACATCGTGCTCATTTGCTGCCTGAATTTGAAAAAAACCTCCATTATCATCCGATGCAGCACAGTATGCGACAGACGGTTTCGGTCCACGGAGAAGAGGGCACTGGTTAGTGTAATGCTCATCACTGCAAATAACGTACGCTGCCGTGCGCTTGCGCTTCCCCTTGACGGCACCGCCTGCCGCAGCATCCATGGAAGCGTCGACCTCAAGTGATGGTTGTTCCTGTTCACCGCCCTCGCCCACGTTGACGTGGTCACCGCGACCACGGCCGCGGCCATGCTCGGTGCCCCGCGCATTTGCGCCGCGCACGGCCGCCGTCTTGCTGTCTCCTCCTTGAAGAGCCGGCAGGACAGCCGGCTCGCGTCCACGCTGCGCCGGCCTGCGATCTTGATCTCCGGCGGCCCTCCGATGGGCAGCAGCGCCAGCCCGCGGCAAGGCAGCAGGATCCACCCGCGGATCAGCAGCCACAGTGCCCGTCCGTGGCACAGTAGCAGCCGCCCGCGGCTCCACAGCAGCAGTAGCGGCGCGCCCCCCTAGAGGGCCGCGACCAGCCTGTCCCCGGCGGCGGAACGATCTTCCCCTCCCCGCCATCAGCGCATCGCGGTAGGGCGTGGGGGAGAGGAGATGAGGCGGCACACAGGCGTTGACCAGGCGGCGGCGGCAGGTGGAAGAAGGAGGCTGGAACGGCGGCGACGGCTGCGTCGACACCAGGGGGCGGCGGTGCCCGGGAGTCAACGACGAAAGTTGCGGGGCCGAAACCTGGGGGCGGCGGCGCACGGGATGTTGCGGCGTCGAAGCCCCCAGGGTACGCGTATCCACCAATGTACGCCCGAGGCCCGGGTTCACAGGTCGAAACAGTACCGGTCCCAGGTGACGTGAAATCCGCGTACGATTTTGAACCGGTGTAGGAACCGGATCGCAAACCGTCGCATCGGAGCTCCCTGCGCTGTCGAAGGCCGGAGCTCCGGCGGCAAGAAATCACCGAGGGTCACCACCGGCGAGACCCTAGGAGGTGGTAAAGGACCCTTCCAAAGCGAATTCCAGGGTGGTTTTGCCCGATGCAGCGTTGTCGTCGGCGGCGTCCGCCGCAGCCCAGATGGCGGCGCTTCAACTCCGGATGGGGCTGATGGCGGCTGCGCCGGCGAAGAAGAAACCACGGCTGCCGTTCCTCTGCATCGCCGAGATCCTCACACTCCGAATCGGAGTCGGAATCCCAAAAACGCCCGTAGGAAGGACGAAGAGCAGCAGCCGATGCGAGCATGTCGGCGACCTCGTTACTCCACTTCGAAACGAAGGGAAGCGGATGATCCTCCCTCGCCGTGATGCTTCGTAGTTTGGCTCGAACCGAGGAAGCAATAATCACCGGCATCTTGATCAGTAGCAAAACGCTGCACGTACACTACTTGCATTCTGCACTCAGTACTGTGATTCTCCCATACGTGCTACGTGGAGAACCAAATTTTCTAACAAGATTTCCTTCTCGAGTTTTCTCGTCCCATGTTATATATCGACCAGCAATCCAAATTCACAGGTACCTGGCACACGCTCTGGTACATGGCCTGGTTGAAGGACTCGAGCGATAGGTTGAGGAACGTCGCCTTCAGAAGCTGGTCTCCGCTCGTGCCTTGGGCGTGCCCCAGCGTGCTCAGCTTCACCAGGTCGGTCTGGGCGTTGGACAAGCCGGCCAAGAGCTGTTCAATCTGGTCCAGCTCGTCGGTCGCGGAAGGCGTCTCCTCCGGTGGTGGCATCTTGGCTCCGGCAGCAATATATCCTCTCCTCCATTTGCCGGAGCCGCAGCCGGATATGGCTTGGCATTGGCGGTAACATCTCCTCCTCCATTATATTGAGGAGCTGCTGGTGGTGCCTCCACCGGTGGCTTGGTTGCGGCGGCATTCTCTGCCGTCTTGGTGACGGCCGGCGTCTTGTAGTCCACAGCAATAGTATTCCCAGATGAGCCCATGGTGGTGGTGCGCTCCATCTGTTGGCTCGACACATAGGAGAATACAAATGATTCCCCGGAACCTTGCTCCACCTTCCCAGCTATCACCTCCACGTCCATGTCAAAGGTGCTGCTCAAGCTGCCAGAGGAGTTCTTGTTCTTGAGTTCGCTCCAGGTTTTCCTGAGCCACTGTGCCCACTCGCCACCCTTGCTCTTGAGCTCCTTGCCTTTGGGTAGTAGTTTCGTCTCTAGTAGGCTAAGCAGCTTGAAGCGGGTCACTTGCTCCAGCTAGTGCCACCAACTCCATTGTACATACAGTAATTAACAATTATTACTCATTTGCCATCGATGCATGCTTCACGTGTGAGAAACTGCACACCGATAGATGCCACCACAATGCAACAACATGTCGATCGTCGGTGTGGCCTCGATCGACCATGGGGTGGTGTCGTCACTAATGATTCGTCAGCAAGGTGCGGTGGACATTGACGTGTTACTTTCAATACTCCCTCATTTACATATTCATTGTTGCTCCTCCCCTCATTTTCCTTGAAAATTAATCTTGATCTAGCATATGCATTATTGCTGGTCTAGCATATGCCAAGATCGAGTAAAAAAAACAGGAGAACCAAATGGTATAATGCAGCTTAGTTGGTCTGAAGTTAATTACATAATAATGCATCATATCACCGGTGTGAAGCCAACCCACAACGGGTTAACTGGTTAGGAACAAATGGATTCTAGGTTGCAGTGAGCCAGGGTGACCTAGAAGCATACGAACAATATGCTCTTGGATGGAATTTTAAGCAGATCGCGCAACCCCCGGCCCAATGCATATAGGAACAAGCAACTAGCTAGTGTTTGAAAACTGAACAACAAGAAATAGATTGGTGATTTTAGCTAACAATTCAATTGTAGTTAATTAAAAAGAGGTTGAAAGATGTATTTCAAATTGTATTTTGGTGCAAAACATGGTAGAAATCAATAAACACAGTTCAATATATAATTAGCAACAGAAGCACCCCATTGACAAACATGTAACCAAACTTATCCTCATCCTGTTTTGCTAGCTATGCCATTGCATCAAACCTTCACTAAAAATATTATTGTTTGTGCTTCTTAATTACTTGCCTATCCATGTCATAATAAGATAAATAAATCAATCCAACTATAGACATTGCGACTCATGCATTGAAGTCTTTAAAGTTCCCTCAAAATATTCCAAATTGGTAATTCCAACTATTTTAATGCCAAGTATATTAGAAATTGGAATTAGCAAAGTATGAGAGTTTGAAAAGTAACTCGAAAAAAATAGTGCGCGTCTTCACATAATTTCCTATGTTAGTTAAGGTTGTTGCATATTCTGAGTATGATTATTTGAATGAACATGTGAAAATCATTCAAAAGATAATATCAGGTACAAGGGATTCTCCAATGTATTCGTATTTCAACTCGATAGGTATTACAAGCAACCAAAATGTGAAAAAAATACGAATGCAACTTGTTATTTCTTTACCCACTAATGTAGATTAGAGTTGTTAGTTTGACGGTCACTTTACACTTGTGGAAAGGGATGGCTCGATCTCAGATGATACTAATTATAAGTATCCAATGGGGTGACCAAGACGATAGATGCAGTAAAAGGAAGAAAGGAGAAAATTAATCCACATCCCTGGCACCATCGATGTAATAGTAAAGGTTGCAATATCTGGAAAAGAGGATCTACTCCACCGGGGTCTTATTGGACGCTTGCATTGAACCACCAGTGGCCTGGAGAATCTAGCAATGCAAATAAGCAAGTCGACATAATTAAACCAATACATGTCATCAACCTGCCCCTTATTTTAATTCCTTGAAAAATTGATCTGCCTGCATGCTTCAGACAAGACCATACGTCCGTGATGTCTACTCAAAAGATTGCGCTGCTACATCATCTATGTGTACCGTGTATCACGTGTGACAAAATTGGGCACAGGTTTCGGGATGCCAGTTGTTTTTTTTTCAGAAAATTGGATGCCAGCTGACTCCTGTGATAGAAATAAATACAAAAAGGCTCTCGCTCTCGAGAGACAATAGTAAAAGCTACTAGTAGGGCAACTTTAGCGTATACTTCTGTTCCAAAATGTATGACGTTTAACTTTTTTAACCTTAAGTTTGACCGCTTGTCTTATTAAAAAAAATCATGCAAATGTAGTCAAATTTAGGTAATTCTTAAAATTCTTTAACTACTAAAGCTAACCGTAACAAAAAAATATAATATTTTACAACAAAAAATTGAATAACACAAGCGGTCAAAGTTAGGGTAAAATGGTCAAACGACCTACATTTTAGAACGTAAGGAGTATCTCTCTAGAAAGAGCTAGATAGGAGACATCAGTCATTGCTATTTTGATTGTGTATTCCTCCAACGTGTAATCTCTTTCGTTATGCACTCATCAGTGCAGAAGATATCATTAACTCCCTGACAACAAACATTTTATTTATTCTTTGCACCGGGTGCTCAGTCAAGCTACGGATACTTCCAAATTCTAAGCCAACACCCTTTCTTTAATGTGTTGCACCCTTCATACTTCATTCTCTCTCTTCTTTGTACCTCCTTAGTAAGCACACTGGAGCTGTCAGAGCAAAATAGCAACAATTGGTGCCTCACTATACATCGCCGCCCTATTGTAACTGGCCACAAACCGGATGCAATTGTACCCAGACCAGTTGCAAACATATGATTAGACCAACTAAAACTATGGTGGTTGCATTCTCTGTAAAACTGCAGCCAACCATGGTGGGAGAATCTATTAAGCCTAATTATCTATGATCAGTTCATATTTACTGTAGCGCAACACTCACACAATGCTCTATTCTGAACCACGTGATGTGCCTCGAACCTTTCACTTGTGGAGGCAACAAATGAAAGAAATTGCTACAACCGATGCCACTTCACCTTGTCGATGATGACTAGGCATGCTAACAAATGTCAATGGACATTGATTACGGACCTAATTGTTCCTTCTGTTCATGTTGTTAGGAAAGCTCTTATGAAAGGGTTAACAAACAAGTCTGTGATAATTAACAATTGATCGATCTCGCTTGCCTGGATCCTTTGAGGGAGTTCATGCACAACCATGGTTATGACATCACGGCTGTGACGTCCCTGACGCTGCCGTCACCCATGCACTACACGGGAACAAGTAATGGTGGTGCCTAGGAAATGACTATTTTGGAGTAGTTCTACACTATTTTCGATCTAGACAGTTGTATCTGTAATCCCTCAAATAAATAAATAAGAAATAGTGTTGGCTAGATCAAATGATATGGAAAAAGTAGAATTTTTGAATCAGGCCGTATGGATGATCAGAGATCATGGTTACATAGAGTTTGTTGACACAAATTCGTTGTGTAGGGTCTCTTTTCGAAAGAGGTCGGGAAAGACTCGGTTGGCTGGTTTTGACTTCGATCTTGATCAGATGACTGGCATTCTCTAGATGAGTTGACACTACAAAAACGATTTTAGAGGACACTCTATATTTGGGATCAGAGGCGGACACAAAATCCCTCCACTTCTGTTAATCTTAGGCATTAACGGAGGGCGGATAACTTAAAACGTGCGCCTCTGAAGATAGTGTATTAACAGATGCGGACGTTTTAAGTTGTCCGCCTCGATGAATCGATTTTTGGAGGTGGACATCTTTAAGACCGAGGCCAAATAAGCCTAGCTCGGCCCGATAACCATCTCAAATATATATGTGGCTTCTAGGGTTTGCCCTCTCATTCTATCTCTCCTCATCTCCTATGTTTAGCCGCGTCCCAGACACTCCTCTTCAGCCGCCCCCTACGCCATCCACCAACCACCTCCGCCTCTCCTCCATCCTCATGAGCTAGAGGCGCCTCTGCCTCTCCTCCATCCTCGCGAGCTAGAGGCGCCTCCGCCTCTTCTCGATTCCCATGAGCTAGCGGCGTGGCGAGGTAGTCGGCGTGGGAGAGCTCCATCCTTCGAGGCGGCCGACCACGAGCCCGACCATGGAAAGGGGATGGAGGTAAAGTCAGCGGCTGCGGCACCTCCCTTCCATCCACTACGCCAAGATCCACCATCATGACATCTCCCTCCAATGCCGGGCACCACCACCGCCACCACCTGGCGGCGGGCGTGAGCGAGCGGCGACGTCCTGTATCAGTGGATCTGGGGCTGCGCACATGCGGCAGCGGGGCCCTGGAGCGTGTGTTGTCCGGCAGCACCCTGGATGGGCTCGGCGGGCCCAATCTAGGGTTTTGAGATTATTTATTTTTTATTTTATTAGTGGTGGCGGATTAAAAGAAGCATTGCGTTCGAGGCGAATCCAAAAAATGCCTCTAAAAATGGTTTTTGACTGCCTCCAAAAATGGTTTTTTAGTAGTGTGACTCGTCAAAGACGACAGATGGTGGCGGCGTCGCTCCACTTTTGCAGTGGAGTGTCGTCGAACAAGGACTAAACCATAGGTATGGAGCACCTTTAATTGGAATTCAAAGCTTGGGACGAGGCTTAGGACAAGGGGGTCTTGTTTTGTGGGTTTTTGATGGTGCTCAGGACATTGTTTTTGAGGTTATTGACAAGGACTGCTCAGCGGAGAAAGCCGGAGGCGAGCAATGGCAGACGACCAATCTGGTGAGGCATTGCGAGCACAAGGGACTGAGATAAAAAGCATGAGAGATATGGACGGACTGCTTCGAGAATGAGCTTCAATGTCGTAAAGGCGGTAAAGCAGCGGATCGACGTCAGCCAGCAAGCAGGCTAGGGCTTGATGGCACGGCCAGAGCTTGGGAGAGCGGCTAGGGTTTGATGGAGAAAAATTTAAGTTGGGGGCAGGGCTATGCCTTATATAGCTTTGGCTGAGAGGCCTAGGCGCCTAGCCGTGCGCGCCAACAAAACTCCTCCGCGCGCGCGACGAAACGTCCTGCTCCTGCGTAAATTCGTCGACCTTATTATGTTCAACAGCTCCGTGCAGCTCTTTGATCCTCTGATGCGCCGTGGCTCGGGCTCAACTCGATATCAGGTCTTGTTCGGCGAGGGATCAAGGAGGGGGTGATGAGGAGGCCCCGACTATCGCTGACTGGAAGAGGGGAAAAGGGAGGCGCGGCTGGGAGTTGGGCCGGGCGGCAGGCCGGCCAGCTAGGCTGCTGCTGCGCACGAGAAAAAGAAAAGAGACAAAGAAAAGGAGTTTAGATGGTATTCAAAACAAACAAACAACAATACAAGTTTGGTCTCTCTGTAAGAACTGATATATGCAGATAGAGCAGAAGGTCAAGATGCAGTCATTAGCAAAGTTAGGAGCTCTGACTTTTGAACAGACGGAATATAATTTAGGAGTGCTCATAATTAAACAATGCTACAACTTCAAGGTCTGATCCTTATATATATATCCCCTCGAACCCCTCTAATCCGCAATGGAAATAATTCATCACAACTGGCCCCGAGTCTGATCCTGATTTACTCCCATATATTCCTAAATAGTTTGTCCCAAGGTAAACTATATATTTTTTTTTGTTTTGATGAAATTCAAAGAAAAATATTCATATGCATATGACACTCAAACAAGTACACCATGAAAATGTATTCTATGATTTATCTGATGATATATATACTAACTTGGGGCATAAGTGTTGATATATTTTTATAAAAATTGGTCAAATCAAAGGTAGTTTGAGTAGGACAAGCCTAGCTAGAAATAGTTACATTTTGGAACATAAGGAGCATTTTTGTTGGCAAGTTGCATTCTACTATATGCATGGTTCGATAAATGGAAGGTGTTTTAGTCTATTCCAAGTCAAATTTCTCTTATTTTGATAAAGTCTACAGAATAGTATTAACACTGATAACACCAATAACTATGCAGTGAAGACATATTTGCATTGATGCTGGATTAATCAGATTTCATCAAAGTTTAATGACATACTAAGAAGATGCTATCTCCATCAAGAATATGCTTCCTCGATTTGCCAACAAAAATATGATCTCTGACTCTCAAACAGATCTAGATCTGAGAGTACGATGGGAGCGTTAGGGCGTGATATCTCCGATCATGAGTTATCTGATGTCTCTGACTCTCAAACAGATCTAGATCTGAGATCTAGATCGAAGTTTTGTCTCACTCTAAGTGAAGATTTGTCTCACTCTAAATTCGACGGCAGATATAACAACAGGTCAAGATGCAGTCATTGACAAAATTAGGAGCTCTGACTTTTGAACTGATGGAATCTCGGAGTGCTCATATAAGGGAGGCGCGGCTGGGAGTTGGGCTGGGCGGCAGGCCGGCCAGCTAGGCTGCTGCTGCGCACGAGAAAAAGAAAAGAGACAAAGAAAAGGAGTTTAGATGGTATTCAAAACAAACAAACAACAATACAAATTTGAGTTCTATAGAAAATTGAATTAAACAATCAAAATATAAATGCTCCAACATAAATGCATCGAACATTTTTATTGTTTGAGATATGAGAACAATATAAAAATGTATTCTTGTGTATTCTCTCATACATCAATATGGCGCAACAATGTTAATAATGATAGATATAGTAATTCAGAATTTTATGTTGGTGAATCTTAATATTTTTTATAATATATAATCTTGATTCAAATACAACGCATCCGATCATACCATGGATAATACTATGATCCGTTGGCTTATCCTCCATTCTTTCCTAGAGGTGAACTAGGCTGGCATGCTGATATCCCAAAGATCGGAGTAACTGCAGAAGAACTAGCGAGGGCTCGTGCTAATCGTAAAAATAAAGACAGTGACCCAGATCAGTATATTTAATATATTCATGTCTTCACAGCAATGTTTTATTTTACAATGAACCTTCAAGTCAAGAGAAAAATAAAGAATCAGTAGTAGAGAACACGGGTGGGAGATAAAAAAAAAGGGAAAAGAAGTAACTATGTCTCTTTTTTTAATAGATCTAGTAAGATATTTTCATAATTTTCTTTATTATAAATGAAAAGCATATAAATAAAAAATTATTCTATTACCCCCTAAGAGGTAATATACCATCATGACCATCTTGATCTAATTAAATGGATGGCTTACAGTTATTTTAGATTACCGTAGCAAACCCCTTACTTAGTCACAAATTTTTCACACAGCATCACACCTCCATATGTGTTTTTTTTTATTGTTTGAGCTATGTGAACAATATAAAAATTTATTGTTGTGTCTTCTCTCATACATGAATAAGGCGCAACAATGTTAATGATGATAGAAACAGTAATTTAGAATTTTATGTTTGTGCCTCTTAAGATTTTTTATAATATATACTCTAGATTCAGATTTAGGTATAATCTAGATTCAGATTTAGATTTATTATAGGTGCTACATTATATTTATTAGTTAATGGATAATTATTAAATAAAATATATTGGTGTCCATGTAGGATCCTAGGTAATTTTTATATTAATTCTAATTAGCTCGTGCGGTAGCACGGGTTGATAGGCTAGTGATATCAAAAGATAGCATATGGCGTCGGACAGGAAGTCAGGATAACGGTGTTTGATTTCCATGATATTAAATGAGACGTCAAAGTTCCGATATTCAATCAACCGGCTGGGCGTAGCCTCAGCAAGTACATTTGTGTAGTCTAATAGGCCGTCTCATATATTACTACGTCATCTTGAGGTGAAGTGATATAACAGGTAACTCATACAATGGGATGACACGATAAGGCCATGTCATGTACACGTAGGGAGGAAAAAAAATGAAGCATTAATAGAGAGAAAGAAACATTCAGGCTACATGCATGTCACATTCAAGTTGAGTGAAAAACGAAGCGTGAACTGAGAAAAAACGTTTAGACAATGAGCACGTCGTGCTCAGGTCGAGACACAAATACGTTAAGATGCAGAGAAAAAAAAGGAATATGGGTGGGAGATAAAAAAAGAAAAAAAGAAAAGGTAACCACATCTCCTTTTTTATTGGATCTAGCAAGGTACTTTCATAATTTTTTTATTTTTAAATTGAAAAGCATATAAATAAAAATTTAATCTGTTACCTCCTAAGAGGTAATATATCATCCTAACCATCTTGATCTAATCAAATAAATGGCTCGCAGTTATTTTAGAGTACCATAGCAAACCCCTTACTTATTCACAAATTTTTTACACGACATCATACTTCCATATGTGTTTTTTTTTATTATTTGAGCTATGTGAACAATATAAAATTTTAGGGTGGTGCTACAGTACACCCATTACCTTTTAGGAGATAATAGTTTGAATTAATCAGAGCTGTTGATTTTTAGAGTAGATAGCATTTGAATAAATAGAATAATTACGGAAAAAATAAAATCCCATAAATATTGGCATGTCGATCTTCAGGCAATTCCATCTTTCCTTCTTTGTCAGCTCTTGTTAGCCGACACTCCTTCCTTCTTTAGGAGTTTGTTAGCTGATCTAATCTCACATATGTCAAGGAAGTCTGTTGACGCATAGCATTTGTATGTCACGTAAACATATGTAGCCATCGATCATAAACATGTACATCAACTATCAAAGACTAATCAATCCATTATTATATCGACCATGCATGTTGGCCTGTCCTGAGACATGTCAAGTTCTTTTTCCCCAAAAGAAAAGATCCGTGTGAATCCATGAGACCAAACAGAAAAAAAAATTAAATCTAACCCGATCAAGTTAGATCTAATAAAAAATATTTTCTCATATTTTAAAAATATAAATAATAATATTATACCTATTACTAATAGGAGGTAATATGTCCTTAGATTTTCCTTTTATAGTCATTTTGGAGTACCTTCGCAAAACCCAAAAACTTATTCTTATGTCTTCTCTTATATATTAATATGGTGCAACAATGTTAATAATGGTAGAAATATTAATTTAGAATTTTATATTGGTGTAACTTATGATTTTTATAATATATAATGTAGATTCAGTTAGACATAGTTTAGATATGTACATAGGGGCTACTTCGCATTATTAGTTGTAATGGATAATAATTAAATAAAATATATCGGTGTCCACGTAGGATCCTAGGTGGATGTTTCGTTTTTTGAGAGAATTTCTAGGATTTTCTATTTTTTTAGTCTGTCCACCTAGGATCCTAGGTGGTTTCACCTCGTGCCTTCAAAAGGAGCCTCCAATTAGTAATAGTAAGATAGTAAATTGAATTCAACAATCAAAATATAAATGCTCCAACATAAAAGCATCGAACAGTTGATCAAGCTCTTTTAAATAAAACTCCAGAAATTTCAAAAGGTTACAAGTTTAATATGTGATGAAATTTAGGGAGTTACCATGGCGACTAAGAGCAAGAAGCACTGCAGCACCACGGAATGACAAATAAGCATGGCTGCGGCAACAACTCGAGCAAGCAATGGATCGGTGCAGTACGCGGACGGAGACGCGAGTGAGAAAGGCAAGCAGCGCGGTGCGGCGCTGAGGCAGAGCGAGAGAGCCTGATCAGTGGGAAGACGAGTGCAACCACGGGAGCCATGGACGAGATACTGGAGGGAATAGTAAACTAGTAATAATAAAGCAGACATGTCAGGTGTAGTCAACTGGGCCTATTGGACCAGGCGGCTAGGCCCATTAGGGTTAGGGTTAAGGGTCTTTCTTAGGGGCTAAGTAAACCTCTCTATATAAAGAGAGGGGATGTATCAATTTTAAGGAAGGAAGAGATTAGAAGGAAAACCCTTCCCTCTTGCCGGCTGTGGGCAGAGCCCCGCGGCCGGCGTTCCTAGCGCCCCAAAATCCCTCAAACCCTAGCAGCAATCCTCTCCTTTCCGTGAACAGTTCACGCGTTACTGTAGCGCAGCCCCTGTGAACAGTGCGTCCCCCTTCCTCCCTCATGATCCAGCAGGTTCATAACAAGACAACATTTGAAATCGAATAAAGCAGACAACCTTTGAAATCGAATTGGTCTTGATTCGTGAGACATTACTTGAAGCTCATGTAATAATTAAAGCGCACATATACTAGTAGCTTGCAACACGAATATATATAATCCACAGGTCGGTGAGTAGGAACAAATTATTAAGTCACGACCACATATACTACACTCCCATGCTTTATTATATTAGTTTTTGCCTAGTAGGGAAAACAAAATACAAATCACAAAGGTACGTACGGCTCAAGCAGTAGCATCATTTTTGTAGGAAAACAAAAGTTGGAATAGCATAATAACTAAATAAATGAGGAAAAGGAATAAAAATGAACGGAAATAACAGTACGGTCGTTGCCAATGCAATGGCAGCTCAAACAACAAGACTCCTCCGCGCGCGCGACGAAACGTCCTGTTCCTGCGTAAATTCGTCGACCTTGTTGTGTTCAACAGCTCCCTCCAGCTCTTTGATCCTCTGATGCGCATGTTGAACAGCTTCTTGCGCCGAAATTTCCTTGCGCTCAAATTCAAAATATGTTGTTTTCGTGACGTAGTCTCCGAAATATTCAGTCGAGCCGCCCAGTTCTTTGACATGCTGCTCGCACCGTTCGGCCAGCTGGCAGCAGTTTTGCATCTTCTCAATATCGACCTTCAGCGTGACGATCTCTGTGCTCAGCGTGGCCTTCTCAGTAATCAGCGTGTCGATCTTTGTATTCAGCGTGGCCACATGAGTATTCAGCGTGGCTTTGTCAGTATTCAGCGTGTCGATCACCTTCTTCTGCTTCTTAATAATTTCCCCATCAGAAAGTGGAGGATCATGCATAGTCACTAAAGCATGGGTTTGCACGGTGGCCTGAGACAAGAAACAACAGTCAATAACGACAAATTAAGTGACGGAGATTCATTAAATATGCTATGAATTTAGACAAGTCTATGTCTAAGTTCATAGAAGATGTCATGAATTTAAACACTCAAAATGACACCCAGGATGACTAATAATTTAGAACGGATGGAGTATGTAATAACAAAAAATAAGATCTATCAAATCAAAGAGCAGAAGGTTTTATGAGGAGGAGATCGGTGGAGGATGCAGTACCGAGTGTAGGTGGTGGCTCATTGCAATGGACATGTTCTGCACGGAATTAACATGCATGGCAGGTAGCGCGTCGTTCGTGTTGATCCTTTGGAGCATGGCTTGAAGGTATGCCTGCGCGTGGCCCTTCACCTTGTCGGTTATGGAATCAGTAGTGCTGTTGTACCTGGCGCGTAAGGCAGCGGCGTACAGAATAGCCTGCAGATCAATACATATATGCATCAGAGACACTATCAAATAAAGCAATATTATATTTATAATCATATGTACGAGACTAGTGGCGTACCATGTAGAGGTATTGGTCTATTTGTTGGCTCATCTCAGTCGGCGAAACGCCCATGAAGAAGGAGGTGGTGTCTTTCTCGACCATGTGGAGCGTCCCACTAATACCACCGTACATGGCAGGCCACTGGGGGTGGTTCACGACGTCCAACGTGACATTGAAGGGCGTCGTGATCTCTGTTGTGTTCCACCCAGCAAGGAGGCGGAGCAGCATCAGCACGACCAAGACCACGACCACACCAGCAATGCCAAGACATGACTTATTTGCTCCAATGATCGTCGAAATCGTAGCTGGTGGTGGTCTGAAAGCACCGCAGGTGTAGTAGTGGTGGGGCATGGCGGTTGCGCGCTGCCACCAGTGGCACGAGAGCCACGACACCATGGTGTGTGCCTGGTGGCATTCTAGTTTCATCATCTCATCCATGCCCTTGTCGACAATCTTGATCAATTCTGTGCCGTGCGCGTCCTTGTACTCGGCTGAGTCCCTGATCACCTTCCACTTCTCCTCCATCAGCTCATGCGCCTCCGGCTTCGCCACCATCTCCTTGACTTGCTTAACAAGCTTGACACGCACGATCTCCGCAGCCACCTCACTGTTCATGGCCACGTCCTTGCCACGCAGGAAGCAGGGCAAGGGCGTCTTTTCGCCGCTTGACGATCCGGCCTGCAGGTACTCGCCGTCGATGATCAGGGGCTTGTCCAGCTTCTCCTGTGTGGCGCCGGCACCGCCACTTAGGTAGACAATGAAGCTCCTCTGCTCTCCGGCGTGCATGTCGGCGACGTCAATAATCCCATGGTCGCCGGAGGACTCGTGGTCCCACCAGCAGTAGTGGCCTCCGGTCTCGATGGACGATATGGAGAAGCCAGCCTCGGCCTTGAAGGTGAGCTTCACCGACGTCGCCACGACGGACTTGAGGCCGACGACGAATGCCGTAAAGGCATCCTTGATGACGACCTTAGCATCGGCGCCCATGTAGTGGTAGGTGCCAGCGCCCTTGTCAGCGATGCTCTGGAAACGCCCGGCGTCGTGCTTGGCGCCGAGATCGAATGCGTGGAACTGGAACTTGTCTTCCTTGCTCCTGGTGATCCAATCTTCAATGGTCAGTCTGTCTTCGCCGCCGCCGGAGAGCAGCATGACGCAGCGCTGGCGGTCCTGGAACGCCTCATTCGCCTTCCCAATCTAGACAAAACAATTAATACATTGAGATTACTAGATTAGTATAAGTAGTGCAGGATCTGAACAAAGCATAAATTGCGTGCGTGTACCGTACCTGACGGTGAACAATTTCGAGTGCGTCTTTGCTCAAATTCTCGCGGCACTCGCGAAACTTTCTCGTAGATGTTGTTTTCCTCTTGATGATTTCCGAGGCGGTAGAGTGGCCTTTGCTGTCCATGGGACAGAGGTCCAGGACCTCCTCGCTCACAACATCCTCCAACAACACGAGAGAGAGCCGGTCGTTTTTGTCGAGGTTGCTGATGATGGCCGCCATGGCCTCCTGCATTCGCTGCATGCTCCCTTTCATGCCGCTGCTGATGTTGAGGACGGCAACGACGTCGACGGGGGTGCGCGGAAGACGCCACGGCGCCCCCGCCGTCACCCGCACTAAGACGGGCGTGCACTCTTGTTTGTTGTTGCCCACGACGTCGTTGACGACCTTGGTGCTTCCCGTGAACGCCTCGACCTTCACCTGAATTCATATGCGTGCATGAGTTCAACATGGTATGTTACATCATCAACCCCACCATCAGCTAGCATCCAGCCGTGTCATCAAAATACATATACACATATGCATATGCATATATACACATATCCATATACATATAGAGAGAGAGAGACGACCCATTTGACTATGGATCGGTTAAGTCCTTACCCGTTCGTTCCAAGCCCACCATGTCATTGACAACCAGCTCGTTGATGATAACCAGTCCTTCCATGAACGCGACGGGACCTTCCAAGGCCAAACAGTACATATACATGAAAAATATGTAAACAACAACTTGCCAAATTGAAGACCCAGTAATCTCTAGTTGTATGGTCTATCATAGCCATTTATTTTCAAATCAATGGTGGAGAGGAGGTGAGCGAATCAAAAGTAGCTGAGAGAATCTAGAGTATGTGAGAAAATTAATGGTTGGATGACGCATCATGTGAGGTGAACGGCCTTGATAGATAATGCGGACGCAACTACATGTGGTGAGGCCTTTCCCAGTAACCTCTTCCAAATCTGTCTAAATGATATAAATTTCAACTAGGTCGATTCATTTTCGTGCTAAAAAAAACAGTTGTCTTTATATTATGTATGTGCGCAAGAAATTAGTAACGACAGGAAAATGTTAGAGATCCACATCCATGCATGTTAATCCTAGTAAGATGCATTAAGAATAAAAAGGATTAATCTTTGAAAATCCAACAAAATTAAATCGAGAAACACAAGTCATCAAATATGGTTTGGAGTTTAGGGTTCATGATGTTTTTCAAAAAACAAAACATGCATTTATTAGATTTATTTTGTTTATTCTCAAAAATTACCTAAGAATGTCAATATGAAAATATTCTAAATTAACCTTCTAAATCTATCTAATTTAATTAACTATCTATTCAATTTTATGAATACAATACATGAAATTTGTGAACTTTTTATTATGGTACTAACCTTCAACTGTTAATTTCTAATCTTGTTTATATACTCCCTCCATTCCAGAATATAGCTACGTTAAGAGATTTTCAGACACGTTGAGGAAGTAGATAAAAGGTCTCATTTCCAGACAGACCTTCTGTGGTGGCGGCAGAATCTTGGCACCAGTATCAATGTATCCATTTGTTGCCCCACTTGGCGTCTGACGGCTGGGAGGAACCTCTTGAAGACTGACGGCTGCGGTGATCACGTCATTTGGTTCCTCCACCGGCTTGTGTGCGACGACCTTTTGTTCCATCTTCTGTGCGGCCGGCGTCTTGTAGTGCGCAGTAATAGTATTCTCGGGCGAGCCTATGGTGGTGGCGCACTCCATCTGATGGCTCGACACATAGGAAAACACGAAGGCTTGCCCGGAGCCTCCCTCAAGCTTGGCAGCCATCGCCTCGACGCCCTTGTCAAAGCTGCTGGTGCTCAGGCCGGTGGAGTTCTTCAGCTCCTTCCAGTTATTCCTGAGCCGCTGTGCCCAGTCAGCACCCTTGCTTTTCAGCTCCTTACCTTTGAGCAGTAGCTCAAGCAGCCTGAAGCGCATCACTTGCTCCAGCACAGCCTCGTCGTGCCGCTGGTCGTCGTCGTCGCCGCTTGTGGCTGGCCTCTGGATGGACAGTTGATGATGACTGTCCTCGCTGATAGTGATAGTGGTGGATGCACCGTGACCAGCTGCAGCGTCGACGTTGAGGAGCAGCTGCTCCCTCCTGGCAGCCTCAGTACGAGGCACGCTTAGGTGGATGATGAAGTTCTTAGCCTCCCCTTCACAGATCACAGGGATGCGGACCTCTCCTGATGTTCTATGTTCCTTGATGATGTTGCTGTAACCGCCTGAGTCGATGTCCACGATGGTCACCCCGGGTGCGGCACTAAGGGTGATGGTGGCATTCACAGCGACCACCGTGGTGAGGCCACCAAGGCATACGGCGAACGCATCGGTGATCTTGCCGAGGCCCTGGCCGTCGATGTAGGAGTAGGTCCCACACGAGACCCTGGCGATGGCCAAAAGTGCCATGGGGTCGTGGGAGTTGCTGAAGCCGAACGTGTGAACTGGGTACTTGCCGAGAACTTCCCGGAGCTCGTGTTTGCTTTCGGGGCTGATCACCTGGTCCCACTGGGTCTTCGTCTCTGAGTCCTCATCCTCCACCCCGTCTGAGAGGAAGATGACGAAGGGCACGCGCCTGCTGCTGTCGTCCTCGCCTCGACCGTGCAGGATGCTGACAGCCTCCTCCAAGGCCGGCTTGAAGGCGGTGCCACCGTCAGGGATGAGGCTACGTGCCACCTCCCGGACTAATTCCCGGCCATCGCCTGAGATTGGCATGAGTGGGGTCTTGGCCTTGACGCCTTCATTGAACTGGACGATGGACAGGCGGTCGTCGTCGCGGAGCTCACCGATGATGAACTCCAAGGCTGCCTTGAGATAATCCATCCTCGATTTCACTCCGTTGACAGGATATTCGTCTTTGTCGGGCGCGTAGCCCATGCTTCCGCTCACGTCCACCACTGCAACGAGGTCGATGGGCGGGTGTTTAGCCACCACCTGTAGCTCGGGGGCCTCCACGCGCACCAGCACCTTCAAATCATCCTCCATCTTGTCATGCCGGAGCGCCGACACGATTGGGACAGTGGTCACCTTGAGCTCCACGGCGGTGGCCTGCACGTCGATCATATACATTATGTAAGTATATACTGTACGTATTCGCCTAGAGTTATCAGCTAGGGTACATGCATGCATGCTGGCTAGCTATAACTATCAAGGCTAATCTGGATTCCCAATCCATAGTACCATAATTCAATATCTAAGAAAGTATGATACTTTTCGAAAGAAATATCAACAATATATTTATATATCGGTATCGTACTTGAATATTCAGTATAATAAATTGTTGTGAGGATGTGTCTGAGATTAGACCCATATATGTTATTATCCTTTTTTTGCCACAACATAAGAAAACATATCAAGGTCGTATCATACTCAATATGTATACAACTTTCATCTCTTTCCTATTAGATGTGTTGTCACGTCATCTAAAGGTCACATGTGGCATCTAGCTAATCAATTAGTATGATATACAATCCGCACAGCAACCTAGATTGTAATGTAGGTAGTTGTACAATGAAACTATGTACTGAGACTGACCTAATGCACATCATGTTCTTTGAAAATTTAAACATTCTACCAATGATCGAGAAGAACAGCATATGTAAAGAGCATTAATACAAGCTGCACCACTACTATAAGAAAAGTTAAAAATACAAAACCACATACATTACGTACTACTATATGGTGAAGCGAGATGCATGTGCCTAGTTAGGAAAACATAAGAAAGGCGGATGCAACAACCTGGTCACCCATCTTTTTAGGCCGCAGCAACTCTTCACCTCTTCAGTGAATGAATGTGCTTCTCTGATAGCCAAGTGCACAAGTGCCGAGAGCATGAAGGGCTATGACGGTATATATAGATCGAGATGGTTGGGACTACTGACATTGAGCTACCTAGGCAGTCCGATCCGTCTATATATTTTAAGACAGGATATAGTCGCTAACTCCAGAGTTTCCGAATATAATGAATGGAGCGTGCCCAATGGTCTGCTGGCCCAAAAGTTGACTTTGAGCATGATGATCAGCTCGGTGATCTAGATCTAGACTCAAAAACGACTTTGCTCATCAACCCCACCCCACCCTCGTTTCTTTTTTTTTTTACGCAAGCAATGACTTGACCCCATTTTGTTTTTGACGTAACAAAAGAATCATCTTGGTGATCTAGATCCAAACATAAAGATGACGTACTTTGCTCAACCCTTTTTTTCTGACGCAAGTAATGACTTGACACCATTTTGTTTTTGACGTAATATAAGTATCAGCTTGGTGATCTAGATCCAGACTTAATAAGACTAGGATTAATGATTCATCAATGCACATCGTACTTATGATCAATTGATGCTCGGATGCTATGCCAATCATTTTCTTCGTTTTTTTATGCAATGACTTGTCGCCATTTGGTTTTTGATGTAACAACGGTATCTACTTGTTGATGTAGATCCAGACTTAAGACTTTGATTAACAATTCAATTCGCAACGTACTTATGAATTGATGCTCGGATGCTAGGCCCATCATTTACATCGCCCCTTCGTTTTATGCCATGACTGACTTCATTCTTTTTCTTTTGACATAACAAAAGTGCCAGCTTGGTGATCTTGATCCAGACTTAACACTACGGTTATTAACGATTCATTTCACTTAAAACTATTGACACTGGCCAAAGACAATCGTTTCTCAAAAAGACCTCCTACGTCACAATTTTATATTTTCGTGTACAATTTAACGCGTCGTCTGGCATGTGCATGGATCCTTGGCTCTCAACCGTACCTCTACGTGTGGAGGAAGATGCATATCGCCCGTGACATCACAGCCATGACGTCTCTGGGGCGGCTGTCACCCACCCACAAATGAGATCAAGGAGAAGATCAGCCTGACACATATACATATAGGAATCCCTAACGAATACTACAAAATCTGATGTTTATTCTTAAATTTACTTATTCCCATGAATAAACACTAATGATGAAAACGAGAAACATCTAAACCATCATATTATATTACAGGCTGCATTAGATATATTATATATAATAACAATATCCATCTAAGGATATACAGCACACGTTCTGGCATATATATGGCCAAAATATAAACGTTTGAGACTAACGAATTTACTAGTATCAAGTCCGATTAAGCTGATATGTTGGTTTGCTCATGTTCATGTTAGCCTGGTGGATTTCTCTACTACTTAATGCCCATCTTGGCGGCCCATTTACATTTGCACGAGGCGTACGTATGCTTGCAGAGGAGCAGGGTTTAGAGAGAGAAATAAAGTTAAAGGAACCTCTCATCTAAAATTAGGGGTATGTCATGAAGTTGAAGATTTTCAAGAACTAAAAGCCACCACAATTCATAGCACAAGTTGTAGAGACGATGCAGCGGTGATTATGAGTCGACGGAACGACAGAGCTTGATTTCTCTACAATGCAGGACCTTCATCTCATGCTTTCCTGGCCACACGACTAGCATTACGAGGTTAATTCGACATCTTGCTGATATCACCGTAGATTGGTTTGCCACCAGAAACATAATCAGCCATTTTCCTGGAGCTCTGTTTTTACCGTACATGTGTTGTCGCCCAGTCGTGGAATACTCAGCATGACGGGTTTCAAATCAGTCATATATAGGCGATGGAAGCCTGGCGGCGTGCTGCATCTCTAATTCTCTACGACATCGCACTGCCGATGGGTGATGAGTGAGTCAGCGTCAGCGAGGAACGACTAAGAGCAAATGTAGGTGTACATGATCTTAACAATAAGGTGTTGGATTAGGGAATAAAAGCTTTGTCATCGTCAAAACATAAAAAAAAAATGGTAAATAAAACGCATGTAGGTGGCCATTTAGCTACTATAGAGCTCTAAGGGCAAACTAGCATGAAGAATGCAAGGTAAATAAAACGCACACACACATTCCATGGTATTTAGCTTCCTTTTACAAAACAAAGACAATTACTTGAGTACGCCTTAGGAAGAAATGTTTATAGCTGGGTATTGAGGTAGGAAGAAATAAGCTCAATTCAAAAACAAATTAAATAGCACCAACTTGCTAGTTTTATATTTCCTCCGTTCCAACTTATAAGTAATTACAATTTTCATGGAGTGTCAAACCATTTTCATGGGTACAAGCCCGCGCTGCTCGCCCATCGGTGTCGCCGGAGGCTTATATGTATCCAGGACTCTCCTGAAGCTCTGACCATCCCAGGAGCTGAGCCTTGCTTGCTTTCTTGGTGACAGCCTTCGTCACCTCCATCAGGTCGGCAACGCCGTGGTCGGTGAACGAACGCATTGTCGATCGCCAGCCAGCCTATCGCGCATGGTGAGGGTCTTGTTGGATTCTTGGTTGTTGCAGTGCCTCGCCGCCGCTGTACGTTCGTTGCCGGGCGTACGTGCATATATGGTGACCTTTGTTCTCTTTGTTATGCTCTCGTGCAGGCCCTGCTTCCGGTGATCCTGAGGACGGTTGCCCGGTTCGCGGCGCGCGTGGTGGCCGGCGGGCCCGCCGCCACGGCGGCGACGATCCTTCACCGCGCCGGTGCATTGCAATGCTTACCATTTGCACTCCTCCGATTTAAACACTCAGGAATCAGCTGCTTCTGCTCCACACAAACTATAGCAGCCCTTTGTTGGAGATAGGTAAGATTCCCACATGCAATGGTTTTGGAAAAGGTGGAGTAGCAAGCATTACAACAGGCCGCCGCCATTCAGGCTTGTCAACGTTTAATATACTATCAAGCTAAACCTAACATATTCTCCAAATTAACCAGCACGAATAATAAGTGGTTAAATTCAGAATTTAAAAATAATAAAGTAGTTTACCATGAGTTGATGTGCAAAACGGTTAATTTATAACAAAATTCAAAATAAGAAAATAGAAGTTGATTTATAAATTATCTGGGAGGTGAAACAGTTAAATAGATAGTCTACACCCAATATATTTAGATGATTTGGAAAAAATGAGAGCCTATACGGTTCAGATTTTAAATTATTTGAAAAGTGAAATAGGTATAGTATATACCAAACACAATTAATCAGAATATCCATAGTAGAACCTGCAACAAAATTACTTTATAGTTAGTTTTAAACAATTATGAATTCATATTTCGTGTGATATAATATATAATATAATGCATGTTATAAATAATAAATTTACCTTCAATTAAAAACCTCAAATGTTACCGTAAATAATAAGCTACATGTACTTCTTGTACCGGACATTTGACCAATTATAAGTTATTAGGTTCCTCATTGCATGTTACTTTTACTATTGAAAAAAGTCTATTTTTGGCAGTTAACTATCATCTGATTTCGATTTTGGCCATCCAACTCCAAAACCAGATTTCCTTGACCATCACATTTGGCTATGTGGTTGTTTTGAAGGATGGGTTCCTTGATGTGGACAGCATGTGGTAGTGGGGTCAGATTTTAGCATCTTCTTCTCTCTTCACTCTCATTTGTGTCGCTTTCTTCTCTCCCTCCTCTCTTCCCCAGCCGGCTCGTGTACTCACGGGTAGGGTACAGAAGGAACTGTTGCGGCTTGCTGGCCGAGGCGATCAAACTTCTCAAAGTGGGGGTGGCTTAGGGCCTAGCATCCAGCGAGCGGTGGTGGGAAATGAACTTCACAGGGCAGCAGCGACTAATGCAATCAGAGAGGTTATGGCAAGTCAATCCTAAAAAAGAAAAAAAAACTAGACCCGGCGGGGTAAGAGCTCCGGGGTTTTCATTAAGAAGGGAGACCTTCTCCGAGTCTAGAAAAACCCCCAAACTCCGGCTACGCCAGCGAGAGGATTTTTTTTTAAAACCAACCTATAAATCCGCTTCCGTGAGGAATTGAACCTGGGTTGGTGTGACCGTACCACCGGTCCCTAACCACTAGTCTAGAGGACCTTAGGTATGGCAAGTCAATCCTGACGCAGCTACCTCTGTGGCCTTGGTCTGGAAGCTGCCACCGTTGTTGCCTTCCGATCGGGAGCCTGCCTAGGAGCTGCCGCCGTCACCAACACCATAGCCCCCACCCCAAACTGCATTGTATGGTCGCCCCTGCCCACGAGCGGCACGGCAACGACCGTTGCCCGTTTGCTCCCAGCCTCCCTAAGCTGCTTCTCCATAAGCACTACTCCCGCGAACTCCCCTTCGCCTCTGCTTGCTCGTGCCAACATACTCTTGAATTATCTTAATTAGGAAAATCATACACGCATAGGTAATAATAAATAGACACACACCGCACAAATGCCTCTCCTTGCAGAAACTAACATCTATTATTTGCACGTCTGTACATGCATGCAGCAATGATTGGTTTCTCGACTCGGTTTATTATTGAGTGTGACAAACTGCCAGTGATGTATATATAGTTGCAGAAGCACATAATAGTCGGTAGAACTGCATATATAAGGTACGGTGCACATCCTATAGGCTCGACCACATTATAGTAGAACGCCGAGCTTGTCCATAAACTGGACCAGGCCGAGGTGCAGGGCCTGGCGACCAGAGTTTCTACATCCACTACGGAATCCAGTAATTTGCCTAGTGCCAAAAACACTCGGCAAATCAACGTTTACACACGGCAAAAGGTTTGCCTGGCAAGGGTTACCTGATATCAGCGGCTCAGCGCTGTCATTGGTGCAGCGTGTGTAGCCAACAGTGAACGGCCGGGGAGATAAGCGCCCTGATATAATATGCTAGTCTGCATTATATTTCTTATGATGATGGCACGCACTGAGTGGTTTTATTTGATAGAGGTGTGCTTATTTTATAAGAGAATGCTGAAAGATCGTCGAGTCTGTTGTGCTGATATAACCTAAATATTGCTTGCTTGCGATCGAGCTGAAAACGATGCAAGTGTATTTGAGAGTTCTGACATATCTTTGGCTTAGACATACCTGATTTCGGAAGGATGTTAATTAGGATAACGCTGCAAGTTTGGCCTGCGATGATGGAGCAGTTGTCTACATTATTGTACGTGATCTCAGCATAGTTTGCAGTTATAATTGAACCGTGTACGGACTGTCGAGATTGCAAATTACATGATATAACTCAACCTACAATAGATTGACACTTTTCATAGAGAACGGATCAAACTCAAACTGAATTCAAATACATCCACACAGTACATTAAGATTGGTGCACACAGGCAAACATACAAGGAAACAAAAGACAACACACTAGCATAATGCATGCTACCTGACTAAATATAATTCCTGGATAACTTCCATTGCAGGAATTCACCGATGGCAAATACATTGGGACTAGTACCTCCATTTGTCAGAACATCCTTCTGCTCGTATGAGAAGGGAACATGTTTTTGCAGTCGCTTTCACTGTACACACATAATGAAACAAATTTCACGTCTTTGTCTGCGTCTTCGCCAAACCCTTACCTCAGTAGCTTTTTTGATAGTTGGCGACATCGCCAAACCATGCTGCCATTCCTGCCCACCACCGCGACAAGGTCGCGGGGCATATGCTTAGGCGCCTCCTCCACCTGGCATTATTAACGACAAGAAATGTTAGTGATCTGCATCCATACGTGTTAATCCATGTAAGATGCACAAGAAGGAAAAGGTTAAATCCCAAAAATGCAACAAAAATCCACAAAAAATCTAGAAACAGGTCATCACAGAGGGCTTAAATTGTAGGGTAGAGTTTTTTTTTAAAGAAACGCATTCATCAGAATTATTTTGTTTATTCTAAAAATTACCTGAACATGTCAACATGAAAATATTATAAATTAATCTTCTAATTTTTTTCTACTTTAATAACCTTTCTCTTCCATTACAAAAAAAATGATCTAATGTGATCTAACCTAGGTGCCAGCATTTTTATGCAAAAATAATCTAATGGGACCTAACCCAAGTGCCAGAATTGATAATAATAGCAATTGGATGATATTAAAGCCACCTCTTCCATTAGAAAACGTTATAAAGTAATCCATGATCCACATTTTAAATTATCCATTTTTGCCAATAATGTTTATCACATACAAAACAAAAGGTATACATTAATACATAAATTATGTCTCTTCCCCATAAGAGCACATATGCAAGCGAGCATTTAGGGAGCAATGCAATTCAATTTCCATACATTGCTCAATCTAATGTGTCAACTAAACATTTACCAACATAATGCACAGATGTGAGATGCAAATGGAAGAACCATGAACGGGTTTGCCGTAAAATGTAAAGTAACTGGTATCTTAATCGCTATGCCACAACCAGATAAAGATATAGCAAAGTACTCATATAAAAATATGCCCTTCGTCTGAAATTATACGTCATTTAGGCATATTAGGTACATTGCTAGTAGTTTATACTTAGATATAGCCTATGTCTAGGTGCATAATTAAAAAAGATGTATATAAATATTCCAAAATAACTAACAATTCGAAATTGAGGGAGTATGGTCCTAATAAGCTCCAACCATTAATTTCTAATTGTGTTTATCTATTATAATTACAAGCACATGCGGTAGAATGGGTTAATGGATGAATATATATAGAATATAACAACCTCTGGTGGTGGCAGCCTTCTTGGCACTGGCAGATGGAGCTTGTGGGAGGAAGCTTTTTCGGAAGATTGACGGCAATGGTGATCACCTCATTGTTACAGGAGGAGCCGGAGTTGTGCCTCCAGCCACTTCAGTGTGGCAACCTTCTCTGCCATCCTGGTGATGGCCACCGTTTTGTAGTCCACTGCAATAGTATTCTCATGCGACCCCATGATGGTGGTGCGCTCCATGTGATGGCTTGACACATAGGAGCAGATGAAGGATTGCCCGGAGCCTTCCCTCAGCTTGCCCACAATCACCTCCACGTCCTGATCAAAGTTGTTGCTCAATTTGGAGGAGCTCTTGAGCTCACTCCATTTTTCCCTGAGCCAGTCTGCCCACTGGCCGCCATTGTTGCGCAGCTCCTTGTCTTTGAGTAGTAGTAGCTCCTCTAGCAAGGAAAGCAGCTGGAAGCGAGTCACTTGCTCCAGCACAGCCTCGACGAAGTACTGCTGGCCACTGCAGCCGGTTGGCCTCTGGATAAACAGTTGATGACCGCCAATAGTTGTAGTAGTTGATGCACTGTTGTCAGCGGCAACGTCGATGTAGGTGCCACCGGCGGTGAGGAGCAAGCTGCTCCTCCTTGGTGGCAGCCTTGGTACGAAGGACGCGCAGGTGGACGATGAAGTTCTTGACCTCGCCCTCATATATCACGGGGATGCGTACCTCCCCGGATGCTCCATGTTCCTTGATGAGCTTGTTGTAGCCGCCCGAGTCGATGTCCATGATGGTTACTACTCCAGGCGTGGCAGCGGTGAGGGCAATGGTGGCATCCACAGCGACCACCGAGGTGAGGCCACCCAAGCAAATAGCGAACGCGTCTGTGATCTTGTCGAGGCTCTGACCGTCGATGTAG
The DNA here is from genome assembly GCA_015342445.1 of Digitaria exilis. Classification (NCBI taxonomy): domain Eukaryota; kingdom Viridiplantae; phylum Streptophyta; class Magnoliopsida; order Poales; family Poaceae; genus Digitaria; species Digitaria exilis. Next base: position 1,793 of record JACEFO010003251.1, on the reverse strand, counting down.
GAGTAGGTCCCACATGAGACCCTGGAGATGGCCAAAGTGCCATGGGGTCATGGAAGTTGCTGAAGCCGAATGTGTGGACCGGGTTCTTGCCAAGCACTTCCCGGAGCGGGTGGTCACTGTCCGGGCTCAGCACCAGGTCCCATTGGGTCTTGGTTTTTGAGTCATGGCTCTCCTCCCCATCTGAGAGGAAGATGATGAAGGGCACACGCCTGGTCCTGCTTTCCTCGTCTCGGTCCTGCAAGATATTGACGGCCTCCTCCAAGGCCGGCTGAAGGCGGTGCCCCCTCCAGGATGAGCTGTCTACAAATCGCCGAGCCGATTCCCGGCCGCCGCTAGAGATTGGCGAGACGGGCTGCTGTCCTTGATGCTTTTGTTGAACTGGATGATGGACAGGCGGTCATCTTCTCGGAGCTCGTCGACGATGAACCTCAAGGCTGCCTTGAGATAGTCCATCCTTGATTTTCCCCATTCTCGCATTTTTTGTTTTGATCCGGCCAGCCAGGCCATGCTGCCACTTACATCCACCACTACGACGAGATCGATGGTGGGTGCTTAGCCACCACCTGCTTGGGGGCCTCCACGCGCACCAGCACCTCCAAAATTATCATCTCCTCGTCTTTCCGAGTGCTGGCACGATGGGGACGGCGGTCACCTTGAGTGCCGTGGCCATGGCTGCACGTGATATGCCACATGTAAGTATATTATTGTATTCACGAAAAGAGTTAGCAGCTAGGGTAGATGCATGCGGGCTAGCTAGTTGTCTGTAAGTAAGTATCATACATGAATACCCAAGATAATTAATTGTTGAAGGACGAGTCTATGAGAATGGACCCGTCCATATTATTAAACTTTATGCCATAACATAAGAAATTATAGAGAGCTGTATCTTATTCATCTCTTTTCTATTAAATGTGTCATCACATCATAAAATGTCCTACTGACATCTCATTAATTAACAAGTACTATAATGCATCCACGCACGGGATTACAGTCTAATCCATCAGCAATCTGTCGGGCCTCAATAATATAATGCAAGTCCATCATTTTCTTTGAAGTTTAACCGATCTGTCTACCATGATGGAGAACAGCAAAAAATAAAGAGTGCTACTATAACAATTTAAATTTGAAGATACAAAGCACATAGATTATGGACTACATGGGTGACTTGGAGGGCGCCATGAATGTGTCTAATTAATCGAGGAAAAACAGAGGGAAGCCGATAATGCAATAATCTGGTCACCCATCGTCTTTCTAGCAAGGCTGTGGCAACACGAACTTTCACTCTTCAGTTAATGAACGTGCTTCTGTGGTAGCGAAGTGCAGAAAGTGACGAGGACGATGAAGGGCTACACGGTATATATATATACTGAGCTAGTCCGATCCGTCCATATATTTAAGCCAGAATTCATTCACTCTGGAGTCCACGAATGAATAAATGGAGCTTGCCCTTTAATTGGTCTGCCGGCTGCAAAGTTGACTTGGCCGCATGATGATGATCAGCTCGCGGTGATCTAGATCTGACTCAATGCATATAGACAACTAAATTGCTCATCCTTTTTTCTTTGACTCAATTGCCCCATTCCTTTTTTACGTAACAAAGTATCCGCTTAAGACAGATATAAGAATTCCAATTCACAACGTACTTATATAATGATACTAGGATTTAGACCGTCATTACCGTCGCTTTTTTACGCAATACTTGACGCCATTTTATTTAGACGTAAACAACGGTATCAGCTTGGTGATACAGACTTTATACTATGATTAACATTTTGATTCGTAATGCACATATG
>JACEFO010003249.1:0-13214 GCA_015342445.1 Digitaria exilis | reverse complement strand
CTTGGAAACTTGTTTTCCCCTGCCGTACACTTGTGGATATATGCGTGAGACTGTGAGTGAAGCAGTAAACCTTTATCCTAAGGAAATGGACCCGGTTCCGAATTGTGGATCGATGGGAAAGGTTGGGAAATGCTTGTACCTTTTATAGCAAGCAGAGTATCCGTGTATGTTGGGTTTCCCCTGGCCAGGTAGCAGAAATTCGGTTCGAACTGTCCGCTTCTCGCGGTTAATGAGACTGCTTGACCGCCATGCTACATTGAGTAACAAGTGGAACTTTGAGATTGATAAACTTGTTGTATGAATTAAATTGTATTGCACCACTTGTATGCTTAGGAAGGATGCTAATCTAGAATGGTTAAATTTACTAGAATATGATGCTAAAACTTGAAAGCAAGGACCTATTTTAGTTGCTTTTTGGCAAACAAACCCACCAGCCAAAAGCCTCTCATGTCTAGATGTCGGTGATGTAGTTTTCACCCGACGGGTAAGCCTTGCTGAGTATTAGTATACTCAGCCTTGCTTGTGGCAATGATTTACAGGTACACCTTTGGATGTCGATGCTTTGTCTTGGCCTACCCAGGTTCCACCTGGCTGGCACATCGAATGGGTTCCGTCCTCTGCCGAGGATCGGGAGGAGTAGCATCGTGGCAGGCTTCAGCACGGTGTTATTGTATCGTCGTTAGATTATCTTCCGCTGCAATGAAACTTTTATTTCCGCTGCAAGACTTTGTACTCTGATTTAAATTTGAACTTGGTTTGTAATAACTTGTGATACCTATTTGTGTAAGTTAATTTGTGGAATGTTGTAATCTCTGGAACTCACCTTCGTGTGGGCGTGCTGTTGTTTCGATCGAGAAAAGAACATGGTTAATCGGGTTTAATCCGACGGCGCTCCAGCTTATTCCGGATTAAGTGCCTGACTACTTGATTAGTGGTCCCGAGGTACTTAACTTGGAATAATTTCGGAGTGGACCGCCACAGCTGGCATCAGAGCCGAAGCAGCGCACCGGAGAGAGCAACAAACCTTTATTGAACATTTTTGAATAAAATTTGCCAACTCGTACTTCCGACGCGTTTCGCGAAGGAAGGTTATTATTAGGACCGTTAAGGATGTTACCTAGAACGTGAAGCCTATGTGGGTTAAGGGATCACGATATGATAGGTGGCAAATAGTATATTATACTGACTTCCAGCACATTTCATTCTGTCATTTACTTTACGCAATGGTGGGCGCAAGGTACGGCGATTGCTGTAACGTACCACGGCACTATATGAAAATATAGTGGCGGCACATAGTCAATACGCTGTGATGGCGTATGAAAATAGAATAGGATGGTGGGCGCAAGGTACGGCGATTGCTGTAGCGTACCACGGCATCATATGCAAATATGATGGCGGCACAAAGTCAATACGCTATTTCAATAGCGTATGAAACTGTCAATATGTTGCTTGGTGACATATGAACATTGCCCGTTCAATGTTAAACGTTCGGGTGCCACCTTAAACTTGTACGGAGAACATACGGGGAAGCGGATACTTGTTCTTAATAGTTACCGCATTGAGAGGCCGGTAATCAATACACAACCTCAAGGAATGGTCCTTCTTCTTCACAAAGATAGCGGGACATCCCCAAGGTGATACACATGGACGAATGAAACCTTTATCTAGCAATTCTTGGAGTTGAATTTTTAATTCAGCCAATTCATTGGGCGGCATTCTATATGGTCTCTTTGATATAGGTGCTGTGCCAGGTTGAAGTTCAATCACAAATTCAATGTCCCTATCCGGCGGCATCCCAGGTAAGTCATCCGGAAATACATCGGCATACTCACATACCACCGGAATGTCCTTTAGTTGGGTTTCTACCATTGTATAAGCACACGCATTGACGCAAGTCCGTTGTGGCAGATATAGCACACTCAGGCCATGCGTAGGCGAGTTTATTTCAACAACTCGTTCCGCAACATCTAGCACAACCTTATGTTGAGTCATCCAATTGGCTCCTAACACAATGTCAATTCCTTCCATACCCAGCAGAATCAAATCAGTAGGAAATGTTTTACTTCCCAGCCTGATTGGAACCTTTCGGGTGATTTGGTTGGATGCAATTTTACCTCCCGCAGTCGATATCACATAAGATGATTTGGTATGGTACGATTTTAATCCGCATTTCACATGAAATCTTGTGCTTATAAAACTATGTGTTGCCCCGGAATCAAACAATATCACAGCAGGTTGAGTGCAGATAGGGAAGGTACCAGTCATGTCTGGGGCTCCCTCGGGTAGGTCGGCCAACGTGGTGTAGTTGAGCCGTCCTTGCCGAACTTGCACACGCTGCTGCTGCTTGCTCTTGCCTTGCTGATTTCCCGGGCGCTGGTTTTGCTGCTTGTTCTGCGGGCAATCCTTGATAAAGTGATCTTTACTCCCACACTTGAAACACTGATAGCCGGCTCCAGGGCGAGCTGGCTGCTGTGCATTTTGCCTTGGTGCTTGCTGCTGCTGCAGCGGTGGAGGGAAACGAGGCGCGTTAGGCTGTGGCAGCCTAGCAACCCATCCACCTCCCTGAGGTGCCCTGGACTGTCCCTGCGGTGCAGCCGGGGGAACCAAGCGGAACCTCTGTGGCTGCGCGCTCGACGGTCCAGCGGGAGTCTTCCTCTTCTTCTCCGCCTTGTGCACCATATTGGCGTCTTCCTGGGCGATGGCAAGGTTCACGAGATCGCCGTACGTGGCAGCACGGGTGGTGGCCAACTGTGCCTTCAACTTGGTGTTAAGGCCACGTCGGAACCTCTCTAGCTTCTTCTTGTCGGAGTCGGCGTGATGACCCGCATAAGGGCACAGACCATTGAAGGCCTGGGCGTACTGGAGCACTGTGCGGGTACCCTGGGTCAGCGCCAAAGAACAAAAACAGATTCAGTGCAGGGTGGTAAAAATTACCAAACTCGAAATCTATAAGCTCTAAAATTCCCAAATTTGGCCAAAACGTTATTTAAGTAATTCCTAACAAGTTTCATTTTGGAGGTTTGAGCAGAAACTGTCGTTAAGATGGTGTAAAAATTCAATTTTTATCTCACTGTCCCCAGAAATTTCCAGCAGGCAGGGGGTTACCAATTTTAGCATAACTCCAGTTTTACTGGACCATTTTCGTTGAAATTTCTTCAGCATATACTTTATAATATTCATGACAACTTTCATGTTGAACACTTTTTCATTTGACAGAGTTTTCTGTTTCGAATTAAGGGTGCAACAGATTGTTCTCAGCAGGATTTTTGGGTTGTGATTTCAATTTCTTTGACGGCGGTTCGATTTGGTCACGAGTTAAATTCAATATTAATTCAGCGAGATGCAATGCATGAGCGGCCTATTCGTTCTCACCAACACACATGCCAATAAACTTTTGGCTTACGAAGTTAGTGCCGGTGGCTAGGCAAGGTATCACAAGTTATTACAAACCAAGTTCAAATTTAAATCAGAGTACAAAGTCTTGCAGCGAAAATAAAAGTTTCATTGCAACGGAAGATAATCTAACGACGATACAATAACACCGTGGTGAAGCCTGCCACGATGCTACTCCTCCCGATCCTCGGCAGAGGACGGAACCCATTCGATGTGCCAGCCAGGTGGAACCTGGGTGGGCCAAGACAAAGCATCGACATCCAAAGGTGTACCTGTAATTTAATGCCACAAGCAAGGCTGAGTATACTAATACTCAGCAAGGCTTACCCGTCGGGTGAAAACTACATCACCGACATCTAGACAATGAGAGGCTTTTGGCTGGTGGGTTTGTTTGCCAAAAAGCAACTAAGGGTAGGTCCTTGCTTTCAAGTTTTAGCATCATATTCTAGTAATTTAACCATTCTAGATTAGCATCCTCCCTAAGCATACAAGTGGCGCAATACAAATTAATTCATACAACAAGTTCATAAATCTCATAATTCCACTTGTTACTCAATGTAGCATGGCGGTCAAGCAGTCTCATTAACCGCGAGAAGCGGACAGTTCGAACCGAATTTCTGCTACCTGGCCAGGGGAAACCCAACACACACGGATACTCTGCTTGCTATAAAAGGTACAAGCATTTCCCAACCTTTCCCATCAGTCCACAATTCGGAACCGGGTCCATTTCCTTAGGATAAAGGTTTACTGCTTCACTCACAGTCTCACGCATATATCCACAAGTGTACGGCAGGGGAAAACAAAGTTTCCAAGGAGAGATGGCTATCGGCCCTAGCTGCTTCAATCTGGTACCGGGCTTACCGGCTCCCATATACCGGCATGCATGTGGTACGTTCAAAAACTTGACACACTCATCCACACATTTCGACCTTAATCAATTATCATACACGGACGGGAGATCTACATCTATCATCCCGCCCGTCAATCCTTATGATTCCAACATAAGTAAAGACAAGCAATTCCTATGTCTCGCGAGTGACAGGAAATCACTCGACTTGTAACGGACCTAAAGCAATGCCCTATCGATCCTTTCATACTAGTATTGCAAGTCATAGGTACTAGGAAATGTGTAGCTAAGGTATTCAATCAACTCCTTGAACGTAAATGCACAAGCATAGAGAAGTCATAATGCATAATTGGTAAAGGTTAGGTTATGCTCCGGGGCTTGCCTTCTTGCTCAAACTGGGGGTTAGCCTCCGGGTTGGTCGATCCTGCACCGGCACCTTCCTCCGGGACTTCTTCCTCGTCTGCGGGAATGAGGTGGTAGTTGCCGTCCGGGATGGTGCCTTCTACATGAGATGCATAGTTTAAGGTGGCTGCCTATTGATTCTAAAATTAAGGCCTTGAAGGCCATATTCACCTAGACATGCTTAAGCATTACTATTTTCTTCACAAAAACAGGGTAGAGGTGTGGGAAAAGTTTTATTTGATTTCGATGGTGATTGTGTACATATATAAAAGAATTCTATTGATTACTTCACAAATTAGGGTGCTGTTCTGGAATTTCAGATTCCATCCATTTTATTCTAACTAATTCAGATTCCTCAGAAGGCCATATGGCTGAAGTACCCGTGTGGAACAATCTCTAAGTTGAGCTTAGCCATTTCATGACACAGGGTGTCGGCGTAGGACTCCACAGAAAGACAATGACAATGAGCCTTGCGGCTTAGTGCATCCGCAACTACATTAGCCTTCCCGGGGTGATAATGCACACTAAGGTCATAGTCCTTTGCTAACTCCAACCATCTTCGCTGTCTCATGTTCAGATGTGCCTGAGTGAAGACATATTTGAGGCTCTTGTGGTCTGTGTATATGTTGCAGGGAACACCCATCAAATAGTGTCTCCACATCTTGAGAGCATGAATAACCGCTGCTAACTCAAGATCATGCGTGGGGTAGTTTTGCTCATGAGGCCGAAGTGCTCGAGAAGCGTAAGCAATGACTCGGTTCTCTTGCATGAGAACACAGCCAAGGCCGGTGCCTGATGCATCGCAATAGACATCATAAGGCTTGGTGCAATCGGGCTGAGCCAAAACTGGGGCTGAAGTTAAATGTCTTCGCAAGGTGTGGAAAGCTTCATCACATTTGTCATTCCACTCGAATTTGACTCCCTTCTTTAAGAGTTCGGTCATGGGCTTCGCAATCCGAGAGAAGTCCGGAATGAAACGGCGGTAATAACCGGCAAAACCCAGAAAACTCCGAATCTCGTGGACAGAAGTAGGTGGTTGCCAATCTAGCACCTCCTGCACTTTGGTTGGATCCACGGATATACCATCCTTGGAAACCGTGTGGCCTAAGAACTTCACGCTCTCTAGCCAGAATTCACACTTGGAGAACTTGGCGTAGAGCTGGTGATCTCTCAACCTTTGAAGAACAATGCGAAGGTGTTCAGCATGCTCTTCCTCACTCTTAGAATAGATAAGAATGTCGTCAATGAAAACCACCACAAACTTGTCTAGTTCTGACATGAAGACCGAATTCATGAGATACATGAAGTAGGCCGGGGCATTGGTGAGTCCAAAAGACATAACCAAGAATTCATAAAGTCCATAACGTGTGGAAAAGGCAGTCTTTGGAATGTCACAAGGCCTGATTTTGATTTGGTGATAGCCAGAGCGAAGGTCAATCTTGGAGAACACTCTGGCGCCAGCTAGTTGGTCAAACAAGATGTCAATACGGGGAAGCGGATACTTGTTCCTAATAGTTACCGCATTGAGAGGCCGGTAATCAATACACAACCTCAAGGAATGGTCCTTCTTCTTCACAAAGATAGCGGGACATCCCCAAGGTGATACACTTGGACGAATGAAACCTTTATCTAGCAATTCTTGGAGTTGAATTTTTAATTCAGCCAATTCATTGGGCGGCATTCTATATGGTCTCTTTGATATAGGTGCTGTGCCAGGTTGAAGTTCAATCACAAATTCAATGTCCCTGTCCGGCGGCATCCCAGGTAAGTCATCCGGAAATACATCGGCATACTCACATACCACCGGAATGTCCTTTAGTTGGGTTTCTACCATTGCATAAGCACACGCATCGACGCAAGTCCGTTGTGGCAGATGTAGCACACTCGGGCCATGCGTAGGCGAGTTTATCTCAACAACTCGTTCCGCAACATCTAGGACAACCTTATGTTGAGTCATCCAATTGGCTCCTATCACGATGTCAATTCCTTCCATACCAAGCAGAATCAAATCAGTAGGAAATGTTTTACTTCCCAGCCTGATCGGAACTTTTCGGGTGATTTGGTTGGATGCAATTTTACCTCCCGCAGTCGATATCACATAAGATGATTTGGTATGGTACGATTTTAATCCGCATTTCACATGAAATCTTGTGCTTATAAAACTATGTGTTGCCCCGGAATCAAACAATATCACAGCAGGTTGAGTGCAGATAGGGAAGGTACCAGTCATGTCTGGGGCTCCCTCGGGTAGGTCGGCCAACGTGGTGTAGTTGAGCCGTCCTTGCCGAACTTGCACACGCTGCTGCTGCTTGCCCTTGCCTTGCTGATTTCCCGGGCGCTGGTTTTGCTGCTTGTTCTGCGGGCAATCCTTGATAAAGTGATCTTTACTTCCACACTTGAAACACTGATAGCCGGCTCCAGGGCGAGCTGGCTGCTGTGCGTTCTGCCTTGGCGCCTGCTGCTGCTGCGGTGGAGGGAAACGGGGCGCGTTAGGCTGTGGCGGCCTAGCAACACATCCACCTCCCTGAGGTGCCCTGGACTGTCCCTGCGGTGCAGCCGGGGGAACCAAGCGGAACCTCTGTGGCTGCGCGCTCGACGGTCCAGCTGGAGTCTTCCTCTTCTTCTCCGCCTTGTGCACCACATTGGCGTCTTCCTGGGCGATGGCAAGGTTCACGAGATCGCCGTACGTGGCAGCACGGGTGGTGGCCAACTGTGCCTTCAACTTGGTGTTAAGGCCACGTCGGAACCTCTCTAGCTTCTTCTCGTCGGAGTCGGCGTGATGACCCGCATAAGGGCACAGACCATTGAAGGCCTGGGCGTACTGGAGCACTGTGCGGGTACCCTGGGTCAGCGCCAAAGAACAAAAACAGATTCTGCGCAGGGTGGTAAAAATTACCAAACTCGAAATCTATAAGCTCTAAAATTCCCAAATTTGGCCAAAACGTTATTTAAGTAATTCCTAACAAGTTTCATTTTGGAGGTTTGAGCAGAAACTGTCGTTAAGAGGGTGTAAAAATTCAATTTTTATCTCACTGTCCCCAGAAATTTCCAGCAGGCAGGGGGTTACCAATTTTAGCATAACTCCAGTTTTACTGGACCATTTTCGTTGAAATTTCTTCAGCATATACTTTATAATATTCATGACAACTTTCATGTTGAACACTTTTTCATTTGACAGAGTTTTCTGTTTCGAATTAAGGGTCCACGTTCTTTTCTCGATCGAAACAACAGCACGCCCACACGAAGGTGAGTTCCAGAGATTACAACATTCCACAAATTAACTTACACAAATAGGTATCACAAGTTATTACAAACCAAGTTCAAATTTAAATCAGAGTACAAAGTCTTGCAGCGGAAATAAAAGTTTCATTGCAGCGGAAGATAATCTAACGACGATACAATAACACCGTGCTGAAGCCTGCCACGATGCTACTCCTCCCGAGCCTCGGCAGAGGACGGAACCCATTCGATGTGCCAGCCAGGTGGAACCTGGGTGGGCCAAGACAAAGCATCGACATCCAAAGGTGTACCTGTAATTTAATGCCACAAGCAAGGCTGAGTATACTAATACTCAGCAAGGCTTACCCGTCGGGTGAAAACTACATCACCGACATCTAGACAATGAGAGGCTTTTGGCTGGTGGGTTTGTTTGCCAAAAAGCAACTAAGGGTAGGTCCTTGCTTTCAAGTTTTAGCATCATATTCTAGTAATTTAACCATTCTAGATTAGCATCCTCCCTAAGCATACAAGTGACGCAATACAATTTAATTCATACAACAAGTTCATAAATCTCATAATTCCACTTGTTACTCAATGTAGCATGGTGGTCAAGCAGTCTCATTAACCGCGAGAAGCGGACAGTTCGAACCGAATTTCTGCTACCTGGCCAGGGGAAACCCAACACACACGGATACTCTGCTTGCTATAAAAGGTACAAGCATTTCCCAACCTTTCCCATCAGTCCACAATTCGGAACCGGGTCCATTTCCTTAGGATAAAGGTTTACTGCTTCACTCACAGTCTCACGCATATATCCACAAGTGTACGGCAGGGGAAAACAAAGTTTCCAAGGAGAGATGGCTATCGGCCCTAGCTGCTTCAATCTGGTACCGGGCTTACCGGCTCCCATATACCGGCATGCATGTGGTACGTTCAAAAACTTGACACACTCATCCACACATTTCGACCTTAATCAATTATCATACACGGACGGGAGATCTACATCTATCATCCCGCCCGTCAATCCTTATGATTCCAACATAAGTAAAGACAAGCAATTCCTATGTCTCGCGAGTGACAGGAAATCACTCGACTTGTAACGGACCTAAAGCAATGCCCTATCGATCCTTTCATACTAGTATTGCAAGTCATAGGTACTAGGAAATGTGTAGCTAAGGTATTCAATCAACTACTTGAACGTAAATGCACAAGCATAGAGAAGTCATAATGCATAATTGGTAAAGGTTAGGTTATGCTCCGGGGCTTGCCTTCTTGCTCAAACTGGGGGTTAGCCTCCGGGTTGGTCGATCCTGCACCGGCACCTTCCTCCGGGACTTCTTCCTCGTCTGCGGGAATGAGGTGGTAGTTGCTGTCCGGGATGGCGCCTTCTACATGAGATGCATAGTTTAAGGTGGCTGCCTATTGATTCTAAAATTAAGGCCTTGAAGGCCATATTCACCTAGACATGCTTAAGCATTACTATTTTCTTCACAAAAACAGGGTAGAGGTGTGGGAAAAGTTTTATTTGATTTCGATGGTGATTGTGTACATATATAAAAGAATTCTATTGATTACTTCACAAATTAGGGTGCTGTTCTGGAATTTCAGATTCCATCCATTTTATTCTAACTAATTAACCAAAAGGTTTTATCTTTTTATATAAATCAATTTCCACCTGGATTACTTCTCATTTCTGTTTCTCCAATTCCGTTCATCATTTTTATCTATAAACTTTATGACCGCTACTGGAGTATAAGAGCTAAGCTCACTCCAGAATTTAGCTAATTGTGAGCTACACATAATTTATTAAAAATATAACAAGCGGCTGCCAGCAGAAATTAATTTAAATCATATAAAATCGAAAATTCATCTAGTTCAGGAGATTTTCCTACCAAAGCTAGTCATAAGCATGAGGAGGGCTCTGGCCAAGTGGTGGCTCAAAATAACCCTTGGGTAATCCTCAATAAATTTCTAGCCAAAAACACATATTTATTTATTTGCTATCCTAAACAGAGCAAAAATTAAGTTTTTCATTTTTAACATGTGTGCTAACAAGTTCTTAGTCCTCTGGAGCAAAATGGTGATTTTTCACTGCACAGATTATTTTTAATGATTTCTGCACTGCAAAAAGACAGGAAATACATTTTAATTCATAACTGGAGCTACACTGCATATTTTTAGGCCCCCTTTGGACACAAGCTGTCCAAAGTCACTACAAGCAACATATCCAAAGCTCAACCCTAGCGGAGCTCTGGATTTGAAATGGTGCACAACTTTCAATTTTCATAGTTTGAATTTTAATTCAAAAACAGTTCATCAAAAGTATAAACATGTCTAATAGAGATTGTAGTTTAGACTCTCACGAATCCAGAGAGTATTTTTGTGCATTTTTCTGATTTTTGTACGATTTTTAATGGAGTTTACAAGATTCGGGAAAAACAAATCTAGTTTTAAGAATCTATTTTCGCAGAGAACCCTAGAACTTTCAAAACCTTTCAAACCAGTCCCTGACTTTTGCACGGAGGCCCCTAGACAAACGAAGAAGATGAAGTTCGGTCCCTGGGACCTCGCCGGAGTTGCGCCGGCCAAACGACGGCGAACTAGGCACGGGGAAGTGGGGGAAAAGGATCCTGGGCTCACCACGAGTCGTTTGGGGACGGTTTGGAGGCCGGGGATCGTCGGGGTTGCGCCGGCGATGAGGTGGTGGCGGCGCGGCCGCTGCGGCTTCTACGCCGGTGAGCTCGGGGTCGTTCGCCGAGGTTCGAGGGGTCCTAGAGCACCAGTGGAGCTCGAGGAAGCTAATGGCGTGCTCGGTTGACCTCGGGGACGGCTCGGAGTAGGGTCTCGACGTGCGGGTGCTCCGGTGGCCGGAATTCGCGATTTGGGGGAAATCTCAAATTCTCGCCGGAGAAGGGACAATAGCTTGGGAAAAGTGGGGGGAAATGGAGCTGGAGTAGAGGGCTAGCTTCGTGCGGGACGAATTCGGGAATGGTGGAGTGTGGAAGGCGAATTTCTCGGAGAAGCTCGGCTCAGTTCGCGCGGCGCGAGGAAGAAGAAGATGGGGGAACGCGCGAGGAGCTGAACTGGTGGGTCGAGCAAGTGAGTGGAGTGTGAGAGGGGTTCGGTGGGAGGCTTGGGCACGCGAGAGTGGCACAGTGCGGCCTCGGGAGCGTGCGAGCGCGTGGGTGGCTGTCGCGGTCGCCATTGATGGCGCGGCGAGCTCGAACAGAGCGCACACGCGCGGTTGGGCGTCAAAGATCATCGCGTGATGAAGTGGAGATCCTCAGCAGAGGCTTTGGCGCGACGCGAACGGACTCTACCGCCTGCAGTGCGCTCGGCGCGGCGCGAGCGCGCGTGCGGCCACGGCGGCGCGCGACCGTATGATGGCGCTCCGCGGCGCGAGGCGACGGCGGCGAAGTGATGGCTCGGGAGTGGCCGGACAAGAGCTAGGCGACAAGCGCCAGCGTCCGCCGCGGCTTGGCCAGCTCAGCGCCGCCTGCACCGCTCGCCGGCCACGTGGCGGCCGAGCTCCGGCCAGCGCAGCGCGCGCCAGGGGCACTGTAGCATGCCCGTGGAGCTCCGATTTCAAATTCGAATTTTCTCCAAAAATTTGAACTGAACTTGAAAAAGTGTAAAAATAAAAGTTGGAGTTTGGAAGATGGGACACAACTTTCTTTTTGGGATGAACTTGAAATTCCAAGTTTTTCAAGCTCAAACAACCCAAAAACATGAGTTTTTGAGGGACTAAACTGCAAAATTTTCAATAGTTCCAAACAGTGACTAGGGTTTATTTGTGATGACAAACAACTTTTATTTTTGGAGATTTTCAAGTTTAGTACAAAAATCTCGAGTTTTCAGTTGGTACCAAACAACCCTTGTTTTTGAATTAAAATTGAATTTTGGATGGATTTTTGAATTTCAACCCATAATTCCCTGTTGCATTGATTTTAATTGCACTTTTTAATTCTTTTGACATCAGAGATGTCACAGCCTACCCCCCTTAAAAGGAATCTCGTCCCGAGATTCGATTGAACTTAGAGATAAAGAGGGGAAAAGAAATACCTCGGCTTATGAAAGGATGTCGGGGAAATTCTTCCTAAGATAGTCCTCGGTTTCCCACGTGGCTTCATCTTCGGAGTGATGACTCCACTGAATTTTGTACATTTTAATTCCCTTCCTTCGTGTTTGTCGCTCTTTCTCGTCGAGGATCTTGACAGGATGCTCATCATAAGAGAGATCCGGTTCAACCGAGAGTTCCTCTTGTTCAACGACCTCGGTCGGAACACGAAGACACCTCTTGAGTTGAGAAACATGGAATACATTGTGTACAGCTGAAAGTTTCTTGGGAAGCTTCACTTGATAGGCTACCGGCCCACATTGTTGAGTGATTTCATACGGGCCGATATAACGAGGTGCAAGCTTTCCTTTTAGTCCAAATCTTTGCACACCCTTGGTCGGGGAGACTTTAAGATACACGTGATCACCAACTTCAAACTGAAGTGGCTTCCGCCGCTGATCAAAGTAGCTCTTTTGCCGTGACTGGGCGGTCTTCAAATTTTCCCGAATGATCCTAACCTTTTCTTCTGCTTCCTTCACAAGGTCAGGGCCATAAGTATATCTCTCGCCCGCCTGGGACCAACACAACGGGGTCCGACATCTTCTACCATATAAGGCTTCGAAAGGTGCCATTTTAAGACTCGCTTGGTAGCCGTTGTTATAGGAGAATTCGGCCAGAGATAGACATTTCTCCCAATTCTTCCCATAATGAATAACACAAGCTCGAAGCATATCCTCAAGTATTCGATTTACCCTTTCCGTCTGCCCATCGGTCTGTGGGTGATATGCTGAACTACGGATCAGTTTGGTGCCTAGGGACGATTGCAACTGTTCCCAAAAGCGTGCTACGAACGGAGCACCACGATCTGAAATTATCGTCTTGGGTACCCCATGTAGACAAACGATCCGCTCCAAATAAATCTCCGCGTACTTCTTAGCAGCATAAATGGTATTGACTGGAATAAAATGGGCGGTCTTGGTAAGGCGATCCACAATTACCCAAATGGAGTCGTGCCCCTGAGGGGTTCTGGGAAGTCCAACAATGAAATCCACGCTTATATCTTCCCACTTCCAGGAGGGAATAGGTAGAGGTTGAAGCGTGCCTGCTACCTTCAAGTGGCTGGCCTTAACCCGCTGGCATGTGTCACATTCCGACACATATGTGGCAATTTCTCGCTTCATTCGAGTCCACCAAAAGTTTTGTTTCAAATCTTGGTACATTTTGGTGCTGCCGGGATGGATAGAAAATTTAGAGAGATGTGCCTCATCCATAATCTTCCTCCCGAGCTCCGTGTTT
>JACEFO010003248.1:0-10153 GCA_015342445.1 Digitaria exilis | reverse complement strand
AGTGTCCGTAGCGAAAAACCCATTTTGAAGTTTGTTGTTACAAGGCAGTGCATCCGTGCACCGAAAACGGACCCGTTTCGCACCGTTTTGCATGCAGAAGGTACCGAAACGCGCCAAATCACTCCCTAATATCGTTTTGGGTCCAATGGAAGCTATTGGGTATGTTCGTGCGAAAACCGAATGCTCCACAACACTCCCAAACATCATTTAGGGCCTAACGGAGTGGATTGGAAGTGTCCGTAGCGAAAAAACCCATTTTGAAGTTCGTTGTTACAAGGCAGTGCATCCGGGCACCGAAACGGACCCGTTTCGCTCCGTTTTGCATGCAGAAGGTACCGAAACGCGCCAAATCACTCCCTAACTATCGTTTTGGGTCCAATGGAGGCTATTGGGTATGTTCGTGCGAAAAATTCAACAGAGTTCGGGGCGCGAAACAGTGCATTCGGTTCCGAAACATCCCGTTTCGCTACGATTCTCGTTTGGTAGCAGGTACCGAATGCTCCACAACACTCCCAAATATCTTAGGCTAACGGAGTAGGATTGGAAGTGTCCGTAGCGAAAAACGATTTTGAAGTTCGTTGTTTACAAGCGAGTCGCCAATCCGGGCACCGAAAACGGACCCGTTTCGCTCCGTTTTGCATGGTAGAAGGTACCGGAACGCGCCGGAAATCACTCCCTAACATCGTTTTGGGTCCAATGGAGGCTATTGGGTATGTTTCGTCGCGAAAAAAATTCAACAGAAGTTCCGGGGCGCGAAACAGTGCTTTCTCGGGTGCCGAAAACACCCGTTTTGCTTTAGATTGATTTTCGTTCAGTAGGTAACCGAGATGCTCCAAAAACACTCCCAAACATCATTTAGGATCCTAACGGAGTAGATTGGAAGTGTCCGTAGCGAAAAACCCATTTTGAAGTCTCGTTGTTACGAGGCAGTGCATCCGGGGCCACCGAAACGGAACCCGTTTCGCTCCGTTTTGCATGCAGACCGGTAACCGAAACGCCGCAAATCACTCTCTAACATCGCTTTTGGGTCCAATGGAGGCTATTGGGCATGTTCGTGCAAAAAAATTCAACAGAATTTCGGGGCGCGAAACCAGTGCATTCGGGTGCCGAGAACACCCGTTTTCTTCGATTTTCGAGCAGTAGCTGGTAACCCGAATGCTCCAAAAACACTCCCAAACATCATTTAGGGTCCTAACGGAGCCTAGATTGGAAGTGTCCGTAGCGAAAAACCCATTTTGAAGTTCGTTGTTACGGGCAGTGCATCCGAGGCACCGAAACGGACCCGTTTCGCTCCGTTTGCATCAGAAGTACCGAAACGCGCCAAATCACTCCCTAAACATTGTGTTTTAGGTCCAATGGAAGCTATTGGGTATGTTCGTGCGAAAA
The DNA here is from genome assembly GCA_015342445.1 of Digitaria exilis. Taxonomy (NCBI): domain Eukaryota; kingdom Viridiplantae; phylum Streptophyta; class Magnoliopsida; order Poales; family Poaceae; genus Digitaria; species Digitaria exilis. The sequence continues at coordinate 8,767 of JACEFO010003248.1, read as the reverse complement.
AATTCAACAGAAAGTTCGGGGCGCGAAACAGTGCATTCGGGTGCCGAACACCCGTTTTGCTTCGATTTTCGTTGCAGTAGGTAATCCGAATGCTCCACAACACTCCCAAACATCATTTAGGGCCTAACGGAGTAGATTGGAAGTGTCCGTAGCGAAAAAACCATTTTGAAGTTCGCTGTTACGAGGCAGTGCATCCGGGCACCGAAACGGACCCGTTTCGCTCCGTTTTGCATGCAGAAGGTACCGAAACGCGCCAAATCCCTCCCTACATTGTTTTGGGTCCAATGGAGCTATTGGGTATGTTCGTGCGAAAAAAATTCAACAGAAGTTCGGGCGCGAAACAGTGCATTCGGGTGCCGAACACCCGTTTGCTCGATTTTCGTGCAGTAGGTAACCGAATGCTCCAAAACACTCCCAAACATCATTTAGGGCCTAACGGAGTAGATTGGAAGTGTCCGTAGCGAAAAACCATTTTGAAGTTCGTTGTTACGAGGCAGTGCATCCGTGCCACCGAACGGACCCGTTTCGCTCCGTTTTGCATGCAGAAGGTACCGAAACGCGCCCAAATCACTCCCTAACATCGTTTGGGTCCAATGGAGGCTATTGGGTATGTTCGTGCGAAAAAATTCAACAGAAGTTCGGGGCGCGAAACAGTGCATTCGGGTGCCGAAACACCCGTTTTGCTTCGATTTTCGTGCAGTAGGTAACCGAATGCTCCAAAACACTCCCAAACATCATTTAGGGCCTAACGGAGTAGGATTGGAAGTGTCCGTAGCGAAAAACCCATTTTGAAGTTCGTTGTTACGAGGCAGTGCATCCGGCACCGAAACGGACCCGTTTCGCTCCGTTTGCATGCAGAAGGTACCGAAACGCGCCAAATCACTCCCTAACATCGTTTTGGGTCCAATGGAGCTATTGGGTATGTTCGTGCGAAAAAATTCAACAGAAGTTCGGGGCGCGAAACAGTGCATTCGGGTGCCGAAACACCCGTTTTGCTTCGATTTTCGTGCAGTAGGTAACCGAATGCTCCAAAACACTCCCAAACATCATTTAGGGCCTAACGGAGTAGATTGGAAGTGTCCGTAGCGAAAAACCCATTTTGAAGTTCCTTGTTACGAGGCAGTGCATCCGGGCACCGAAACGGACCCGTTTCGCTCCGTTTGCATGCAGAAGGTACCGAAACGCGCCAAATCACTCCCTAACATTGTTTGGGTCCAATGGAGGCTATTGGGTATGTTCGTGCGAAAAATTCAACAGAAGTTCGGGGCGCGAAACAGTGCATTCGGGTGCCGAAACACCCGTTTTGCTTCGATTTTCGTGCAGTAGGTAACCGAATGCTCCAAAACACTCCCAAACATCATTTAGGGCCTAACGGAGTAGATTGGAAGTGTCCGTAGCGAAAAACCCATTTTGAAGTTCGTTGTTACGAGGCAGTGCATCCGGGCACCGAAACGGACCCGTTTCGCTCCGTTTTGCATGCAGAAGGTACCGAAACGCGCCAAATCACTCCCTAACATCGTTTTGGGTCCAATGGAGGCTATTGGGTATGTTCGTGCGAAAAAATTCAACAGAAGTTCGGGGCGCGAAACAGTGCATTCGGGTGCCGAAACACCCGTTTTGCTTCGATTTTCGTGCAGTAGGTAACCGAATGCTCCACAACACTCCCAAACATCATTTAGGGCCTAACGGAGTGGATTGGAAGTGTCCGTAGCGAAAAACCCGATTTTGAAGTTCGTTGTTACAAGGCAGTGCATCCGGGCACCGAAGCGGACCCGTTTCGCTCCGTTTTGCATGCAGAAGGTACCGAAACGCGCCAAATCCCTCCCTAACATCGTTTTGGGTCCAATGGAGGCTATTGGGTATGTTCGTGCGAAAAATTCAACAGAAGTTCGGGGCGCGATACAGTGGATTCGGGTGCCGAAACAACCGTCTTGCTTCGATTTTCATTCAGTAGGTAACCGAATGCTCCAAAACACTCCCAAACATCATTTAGGGCCTAACGGAGTAGATTGGAAGTGTCTGTAGTGAAAAAACCATTTTGAAGTTCGCTGTTACGAGGCAGTGCATCCAGGCACCAAAACGGACCCGTTTCGCTCCGTTTTGCATGCAGAAGGTACCGAAACGCGCCAAATCACTCCCTAACATCGTTTTGGGTCCAATGGAGGCTATTGGGTATGTTCGTGCGAAAAAATTCAACAGAAGTTCGGGGCGCGAAACAGTGCATTCGGGTGCCGAAACACCCGTTTTGCTTCGATTTTCGTGCAGTAGGTAACCGAATGCTCCACAACACTCCCAAACATCATTTAGGGCCTAACGGAGTGGATTGGTAGTGTCCGTAGCGACAAACCCATTTTGAAGTTCCTTGTTACGAGGCAGTGCATCCGGGCACCGAAACGGACCCGTTTCGCTCCGTTTTGCATGCAGAAGGTACCGAAACGCGCCAAATCACTCCCTAACATCGTTTTGGGTCCAATGGAGGCTATTGGGTATGTTCGTGCGAAAAAATTCAACAGAAGTTCGGGGCGCGAAACAGTGCATTCGGGTGCCGAAACACCCGTTTTGCTTCGATTTTCGTGCAGTAGGTAACCGAATGCTCCAAAACACTCCCAAACATCATTTAGGGCCTAACGGAGTAGATTGGAAGTGTCCGTAGCGAAAAACCCATTTTGAAGTTCCTTGTTACGAGGCAGTGCATCCGGGCTCCGAAACGGACCCGTTTCGCTCCGCTTTGCATGCAGAAGGTACCGAAACGCGCCAAATCACTCCCTAATATTGTTTTGGGTCCAATGGAAGCTATTGGGTATGTTCGTGCGAAAAAATTCAACAGAAGTTCGGGGCGCGAAACAGTGCATTCGGGTGCCGAAACATCCGTTTTGCTTCGATTTTCGTGCAGTAGGTAACCGAATGCTCCACAACACTCCCAAACATCATTTAGGGCCTAACGGAGTGGATTGGAAGTGTCCGTAGCGAAAAACCCATTTTGAAGTTCGTTGTTACAAGGCAGTGCATCCGGGCACCGAAGCGGACCCGTTTCGCTCCGTTTTGCATGCAGAAGGTACCGAAACGCGCCAAATCCCTCTCTAACATCGTTTTGGGTCCAATGGAGGCTATTGGGTATGTTCGTGCGAAAAAATTCAACAGAAGTTCGGGGCGCGATACAGTGGATTCGGGTGCCGAAACAACCGTTTTGCTTCGATTTTCATTCAGTAGGTAACCGAATGCTCCAAAACACTCCCAAACATCATTTAGGGCCTAACGGAGTAGATTGGAAGTGTCTGTAGTGAAAAAACCATTTTGAAGTTCGCTGTTACGAGGCAGTGCATCCAGGCACCAAAACGGACCCGTTTCGCTCCGTTTTGCATGCAGAAGGTACCGAAACGCGCCAAATCACTCCCTAACATCGTTTTGGGTCCAATGGAGGCTATTGGGTATGTTCGTGCGAAAAAATTCAACAGAAGTTCGGGGCGCGAAACAGTGCATTCGGGTGCCGAAACACCTTGTTTTGCTTCGATTTCGTGCAGTAGGTAACCGAATGCTCCACAACACTCCCAAACATCATTTAGGGCCTAACGGAGTGGATTGGTAGTGTCCGTAACGACAAACCCATTTTGAAGTTCCTTGTTACGAGGCAGTGCATCCGGGCACCGAAACGGACCCGTTTCGCTCCGTTTTGCATGCAGAAGGTACCGAAACGCGCCAAATCACTCCCTAACATCGTTTTGGGTCCAATTGAGGCTTTGGGAAAATAGTAGTGACCGTCCTAGATGGCTGTTTTACCCTGTAGCCCTTGGATTTTTATACAAAATTATATTTTAGGGTCCCTGGTTTCTTTCAAAAACACCCCTGGAAGCCTAAAACTCTCACCAGCAAGCCCCTAGAGCCCGTTTTAAAGCGTAGTTTATCCGTTTTAACTCTGATTTGAGTGATTTTCATGCTCATGTGTTCGTAGAGAGCGTACAGTAACTCTAAGCCTTTTTTCATCTTTTGTTTATGTTTGGTGTACTGTTCTAACTAAATGCCTTGTTTTGCATGTATGTGTGGATCTTGTGTGGTGATCGATGTGAGTAGTTGACGAGCCGTTCGAATTCGCCGACGATCCCGTTCCCGAGGAGCAGCTGCAGTAGCAGTTCGCTAAGGAAGGAAAGTATAACACGGACAATCCTTGTTACCTATACAACTTTTAAATCATATGTTTCATATGCATGTTTCTAATATTGCTATACATTAAGGTTGTTCCTAAGTCTTTACCTTACTCCTTGTTTACCGGGTTATATGCAATTATGGTTAGTACTTGCTACGCGCTGCAAACAGGAGCATTTATTTAATTGTTAACACTGAACTAATGGTTCACTTTAATGATGGTTAAAAAGATGCTTTTTAGCAACATGGTTTGGGCAGCTAGAGCATGTGCTTCGTGCTTTGTTCTAATGTCTCTGGTTTTGGTCTAGGGAATTAGAACATGTGCTTCGTGCTTTGTTCTAATGTCTCTCCGTAAGATCCGGTTCTTAAAGCGGCAACCTAGGGACTTGTTCGCTGCCGTTGGAACTATAATGGCTCTGGTCATGGATAATTAGCTTGTATGTCTCTAGCTCGCCAGTGGTTACCGAAAGACGTATGTGGGGAGCATGGGTGGAGGCATAGTTTGATCCATCGAGGACGGATTTATCCGTTGGCTATGTCTCGTTAGGCAAAGTCCCTTGATGTAAGCGCCCGATGTACGATAGCTTCACACGTTGCGATGATTGCGCTCTCGTTCTGGATGCCATTGACCCCTCACGTTGCGCCCTGAGCGTACGTCATTCTCGATGCCTTGGTTATGCTGCCTATGTTGAACCAAAACAGCTAATGTCCTTGTTGGATGTTTTGTGAAAGTCCTCGTAGCATAAGTTCTTTTGGATTTATATGACCAGCGGGTAAAAGACGAAATCTCTGCAGAGTGTTGATCTATCATGATAGTCGTGCTCACGGTTACGAGCGGTCTGGATCCCTTTTTATTAGAAGTTGATGTTAGTGGTTGATGTTGGTTTATTCTATGATTACTTTTGCATTATTAATGGGTTTATATTTGGGTTCTACTCATTTGTAGTAACTTGGATAATAATAAAATGAATAATAATAAATGAAGCAACTAAAAGTGCTAATGCAGTTTAACCGTGTCAAGCCTTTTGTTCTTGCATAACCCGTGTTATACTTGTTAAGTAAGATGGTTTACTTACACTTGCAACTGTTTCAACTAAATCCCGAATGGGTAACAGATGGAGCATTGAATGATCAGTCGCTTGCTGAGTTTCCGAAGGATCTGCCGTACTTCTAGCTGTGTTCAACCAGTCGGTTGTCCCTGTGGACTTGAGGTTCTACTTAGTTGAGAAACGTTTAATTATATTAAGACTTCCGTTGTGTTATTTGCTTAAGACTATGTCTTGTGTTAAACTCTGATGTAAACTATTTTATTTCGAGCATTGTGTTCTCTGTGATCCATATTTGTAATCTATATGTGTCTGTGGACATTCTGGACACACATATGGAAGCATTCAGGTTTCTTGGAAATCTGGGTGTTACAACATTATTCTTTATTGTCATTGTGTACTTGTGTGTCAGGATTGGAGCACCGCCTTCTTCAGTTCGGCCCCTTTGGATGCGAATGATACTAAGAATGCCCCCTTTTTGAAGGATGTTTCCAAGGTAGGCCGGGAGGACTTGGCTCCTTCTCGTTCTGTTTCTCCTGACACTTATTTAAATGATGGCTAGTGGGATTCTGACTAGATGATGATAATGATGATGATGATCGCATGCTGCCAGGACCCCAAGGGCGAGAAGAAGGGCGGCCATCCTACCACCGACACTGGTTCTGTTCCGTGGCGGACTGGATGGAAGGCAGGCACGCCCAGCAGAAAACTTCAATGCGCAAGCTCCATCCGACCGTTGTGATGAATGACAATTCTCCATCACATGAGCTGCAGTTCCTGAACCTGTGTGTGTGTGCAGCCCTCGAGCCCTACATCTCATCCAAGGAGGCCGATACCTGGTGAGTTCAGTGGAAGTATTCCCGCTTCCGCAACCTTCTATTAGGGTGTAAGCGGTGAAAGGGAGTGCTAGCTGGAGATGGCGTCGCCTGAAGAGGTCTCGCGAATCCGACGGGCACCACCGCCCTAGGTATATCTTGAACAGATGAACACTTGTGTGTATGTTGTCTTGTTCAAGACATGATAACTGATGATTCTGCGTGTGTGTGATGCGTGCCCCTTTCAGGGAATATTGCACATCCTGCGGAGCCCAAGTTGCCACAAGCCCCTTCCGTGGACAGTAGGCCATGGAGCTGTCGCCTCTGGAAGGCCTTCTCTGCTGCACCATCGATGCCTACTTCTGCTGCCATGCCCCAGTCCACCAAACACGCCAGCTGTTCCAACAACCTCGACTGCCGTGCCTAGGAAAGGCGCCCACCTTTTATTTCAAGTCGATGGGCACAAGGATGTTCACGCACTCTCAGGCAAGGTAGTGAGGAGGACGCTGGAGTTGTTGTGGCGTTGTGGAGGAACCAGAGCATGTGCGCTAGAAAAAAGTTGAAGAGATCCCCATACTACGCGAGCAGAAGAGAACGGAGTCCCGATATAGGGCACTTGTTCCACCATGTATCTTGATACCTAAGAGGAGACCTGCATGTTGGATGGTGAACTTGACCATACCGAGATGAGGAAAGGCCAAGAGTTGCGGGGTGTCATGTCTTCACATATTCCAGGTATGCTGCCCCACTTTGTGTGAAAAAGTTATGGAAGGCCTTGAATGGCATAATACATGTCTGATGCGCCAGGGATTGCGGAGAGATGTGATCAGAAATACGCGCTGCTTGCAATACACTTTGTGGAGCACCAGGCAGTGCGATGGACTTCCTTGAAGCGCGCGCTGAAGGAGGAGCATGCCACAATCAAGACGAGCCACAACAAGATGGAGGCTTCCAAGATTGTCATGGTATGAGCGCTGTCGATTGCCGTTTGACCAGGTCCGAACAACGCGTCAAGGGTCATCTGCGTGACTACAGAGAAAAGTAAACAGGTAACCATAAATATATCCATTCCAATTTTGATCGGTGATTGACAATACTGTCAGTCCACGTAATATGTGTAGCCGTGCAGAATGCCGCCAACCGGGCCAAGCATTGAGGTGGAGAAGATGGAAAAGGTTGGCCAAAGGACTAGAAATACAATCCCATGAAGCCCGTCGCAGCAGTCAGAAATCCAGGCCGAGTTTCGGAGTTGCCTCATCAGCTGAAGCCGCCCAAGATCTTGCAAGTGCCCGGTTAGGTGAGGTGGACAACTTGAAGAAGGCCCGAGCTTGAACTGAAGAATGTCATCTCCCACCTGGGAAAGGAGAAAGAGGGTCTTGGATGGTTCACTTCAGATTGCTCGTGATCAGTACCAGGAAGTGTCTGACGCTGCCGCTTCCTTGGTGGATATGGTTGTGACCGCCGGAAATTTCGCGAAGCCATGAAGCAAATGAGCTGACTTCGTACATTTGTGGAGGCCGCCAGCACTGCGTTACTCATGGTTGTATTTAGTGAAAGCACTGAGACGAGTTCAGGATATCACTCCTTTTGCTCAAGTCAGGTGGATGAGCTCGCTGACACGGAGAGTATGCTGCTTTGGCGCAAGCAGGTGGACCCGGAGACCAGGGCCATTATAGAGCGGCTGGACTAATTCTATACATTGAAGTGCTGTCTGTAATATAGATTAAGTAGCTTGTGATACGTATTTAGTACTATTGTTGCAGTACTTTGCCGTGGTGGTTACTTTATGCGTACACTGGATATTTATTGTCTTTATCCGAATAGTACAATGAAGGAGTATGTTGGAATGCTAGAACACTTTGGTGTAGTATTCAATTATGGTATGCTAATGCTAATAAAGTAAGCTAAAGAGTTTGTAGGTGCACTTAAGTTATCGCCGGACCTTAGCAACCTTCTTTGTGAAGTAGGCCGCTTTACGGGATTTATCCCAGTTTGGAGTCTGAGTTTTGACTCAGGTATGGGGTCTTATGGACAACCAGTGGGCCTGTTAGGCTAGTATCTTAATGGATGACCGTGGCATGTAGGCCTAGTATAATCTGTACTTTTCTGGCGTGTGTGTGATATACTATGAAAACAATATGCTACACAATAGAGAATTGTATGGTAAACAAACTCTATTTATTATTTTTGAGAACATCAATATACAACATTTCCATTGGAAAAAAGAAGCGATAGAGAAATACAGCTAAGTGGAATATAGCAATTCTACGCATAGAACTTCCTTAGGTGTTCTATGTGCTAGGTGTTTTGGATCTGTTGGCCTTCTTCTATCTGGAGCCTGTAGGTACTGGGTCCGATACCTTTTGAGACCAAGAAGGATCCCTCCCTAGGAGATTTCAGCTTTGCTCAACCCTTGGATTATAAAATGGATCCTAAATCGCCTACTTGGAAGGATCGCTCCTGAACGCTCTTATAACATCGGTACCGACGAACACTTTGAAGTAAACCGAGTTATGTAGTAATGTCGGCCAGTCTTCGTTCTTCGAGTAGTGTCGATGTCAAGTCTGTCGTCGGTTGTTCGATCTCATCCTCAGCATATTGTTGTTCGCCAAGGGGGAGCCATACAACTTGTCCACAGCAGATTGTTTGGATCCATACACCATGAAGGAAAGGAGATTGTCCGATTGCCTTGCTTAGCTAGTTGGTTGCCGTATGGAGACCCAACAACGGGGGGGTTAGGAGTTCTTTCAACCATTTGCCTTCCTT
>JACEFO010003245.1:0-14594 GCA_015342445.1 Digitaria exilis | reverse complement strand
TCTTAGACTCACATATTCCTATTTCAGGCTATGACTTGGTAGCTGAATGCCAAGGAACATACGACCAAGGAACCTCTCTGTTTACCTAGCCCCTCAAGTTTGATATATATATATATATATATATTATATATTTTCTGTTTATGAATTTACTGTTTCATATGGTAATGATGTGCCTTAATGGTAATCATAGCATATGACCGAGTTTTAAGATAATAATGATGTCAGTGCTTTGGCTGGAGGCAGCCAAGCTGTTTTCAATCGACTTGCATGATTCCTGACGGGCCCTGATTATGCTATGTTGCTGTATACAAACTAGGTATGTTGTAGTAAATCGTCTGCCTAACTCGTCTGATCAATTGTTGCATATGCAAAGAGAGATATAAATGCACAATGTCACTGCGCACCGTAAACGGTAAATCGCATTGCAGGAACTTCGACCGTATGCAATGGGGACATCTCATAATCATGCAAATGCCAAATTTAATGGTCATTATGAGAATACGACATAGATATGTTGCTCCTAATCCTGTCGACCTGCTTCCGGTGGTCGCCGGCTAGCATCGCGTATACTATGTCAGCATGCACACCAGCACATGCATGTAGAAATGTACATACATGAATAAGACACAAGGCGTGCGGCACGTCAGTCCAAACAAGGTAGAAAATGAAAATTGACTAGTTGTTATCTGATAACTATAGTCAGTTTCAAAGATGCAGCATCTAGGTTGGCAGGACTACGTACGAATTGGTATTCGTTACGGGGAGTATAGCCATAGGCGACATTCACCTCTAAAATGTTCATACTATAGTCGTGCCCTGTCTATCTAGAGATCATCGTGCATCCTCTTAAAGTGTTTAACTGAAATATATAGGAACTTATATGGGCCACTCCAATAAATTAATTATGGTAGATAGGTACTCTCCGTCCAAATAGTAGTTAATTTTGGCATATCTAGAACATGATATTAATAATGTAATCTAAGAGAATTGTATAAGAAGTAGCACATATACTAATAACTATGTATGTAAATATGCCAAAACGACTTAAAATTTCAAACAGAGGAGGTACATAACAATCATGTATTCTTTACCTCCTTCCATAAATAATATAAGGAACCATAATAATTGGAATTGAGCACATAATGTTATAACAGCATTGTTAATAATTCGGGCATTGCGACATTTAATTAAGTTAAATTGGCCCGCAGAAAAAAAAATCTGAATTAGTTAAGCTTACTCTAAGCTGCAAGTTGCAATGCATATCTCATATTAATATAAACGCATGCATGCATGCATCCATTCTTGGCACTAGGTACTTCATACATGCAGGTGCATGTTGACCAGAAACGGCGTGGCTATATGGTATTCCCCCCACCCCCCCCAATTATGTAAGAGCATGCAGATAGAATAAACCCCAGCTTATTGTTTAGGCAGCATGCCTTCTCCACATCTTAATAGCGACAAGCAAGGGCACCACACTGTTCATATCCCCCTCTAGGTTAGTGAAGGAGGTCGTTTAGGACATGACCAAGGCCTTTACAACATAACTTTAACTAATACTTTTTACTATAAAGATATTAAGTGTAATTTATATAAATCATATTCCAATACGAATCTTACTCATATCGTTGTTTCACAATCAGAACTTTGTAACAAAAGGATATGTCAGTCAAATGTAAATTTAGACAATCTCAAAATGACCCCTTTCTTTAATGATACAGGAGTGTGGCTAAGTACGCCGACCAATTGATCTCCACTCTTTTATTTGTTGGTTGGGGGGAAAGATGAAAACCAAAATTGCAACATGGAACCTCTTATGAAATTATAAAGGAATAACGCACACATACATACAAGGGGACATATCTGGTGGAGAACCAACTTTCCATAGAAACTATGGAATCCTTTAATCTGGACACACGATGTTGATCCAAGGGGCGGGTCCAGATCAGTGGAAGGGTTGATATACAAAGCGTCAAGGGAGTGGATGAGTCATTTTGCAATGACTGATCTGGTTGCGCCCTTGGATCAATACGTGTGGCCCATATTTTCGTTTTCATAGTTCCACGGAGAGGTTGTGTTATAGGATACGTGCCCCCGAATATAGTAGCTCATGAATTAGCTCATTGGATCCATAAGAACGGTGCATTGTGCGGTGGGTGGTAAGCCACTATAAGAGGTCCTCTCACTATCTCAGGGGACTGTAACAACACTTGGTTCCAAGAGCAATACCATGCATAGATGCAGAGATGATTCCATACGCTCCACTCGTCTGGTCTAGGTAAATGTTACAGTCTGTGTCGAATATTATCTGTCATCACTACCCCAGACAAGTTTTCCCTGATGATCTTAAGGAAAGCACCCTGAGCCCATCATGAAATACATGTACATTGCACCGCGGCAGGGAAAAGCTGAAAGTTCTGACTGACCCTGACCCCCTGGCTCGTGCTCGGGAGACGAATGGAATGAAAATACCGCGTGGCATGGTCATGGACCACGCCCATGCTTCACACCCGCGAGATCGTCATGCCTCACTGCTTTCCTGAGCCAATGAAGCTAGTTGCTTATTGTTGGGAGAAGATCGAGCAAATACAATGCTCTTGTACTAGCACTGTACGGTATATCTATATAACCAAGCAAGTGCATGCTGACACGAAGCCCTGAGTGGACTAGCCAGCCAGCTCTTTGCTCTCTCCATCAGATCATTCGATCAGTCAATACAAAACTACCTGCTTAAACAGAGGTAAAGGTACTTGGATAGATCGAAGAGCTCCTGCCCACTGATCGAATGGATCGCCGGCAACAAGGGGAAAAGCCTCGTAAGCGGCGGCCATGGCGGCTCGGAGATGATGGAGGCCATGAGGAGGCAGCAGGAGCTTGTGATGCAGCTCCGAGCGCTCGCTTCTCCCCCTGCTCTACGCCGTCGATGCTACCTCAGCTGCACGTCGCCGTCCAGCTCTTCGATGACGTCATCGCGTGCAACATCAGCGTCGCGTCTAAGAGAAGGTGTTCCTCATGGATGATGACGACTACCGGAGCCGGAGGTGGACCAGTGGACGACCTCCTTCGACGATAAGTCGTTGGTGAGGAAGAGCAACAGTACTACTACTGCTGGCAGCGGTGGGCAGGACGACAGAACAAGCCAAGCCTAAATGGCGTTGGTCAAAAAGAGAAGTGTGTAAATTAGATTCTGCTGCATCAATAGCAGCACAGGAAAAAAATGTCACCTGATCGATTGTGTGTGCACATGCATAAGTCCTAACATGCATCATCAATCGATCGATTTTTTTGCTATCGATTTTTAGGCTCATTCTATTCTGTATAGGAGGAACGACAATCGATCGAGGTCCCTTGTGACACATGTTCCACATTATGATGGCCCATCAGTGGAGAAAATATATGGTCAGAAGAACATCAATGGGAGCAACACCCTAGGTAAATAAAACCACCCATACAATCTCTTATCTACGTCATGTTATCGCCCTTCTTCATTAAAATGCATGAATTATGAAGTAGCTACCTAGTTCCATGAAAAAAAAATATCTAATTATAACCTTTTGCGCAAACTCGGGCTATATAATTGATCTCAAACAACACCGATGAACAGACACATAATAATCATACCACATGAAATTTGTGCCTGAGCAGGAACTACTACAGATGTGCCTACAGAGAAAGGAATTGCTTAGCAACCAAGACAATTGAGCAAGACAAGAGAACGAGATACTGGTACCAGTAGTGCCATGGCTGGCGAGGAAAAGTGCAAAGTACACTGTCGTGTACTATGCTGATCACACTTGCAAGGACTATAGCAATAGCATGAGCATGGCCCAGACACCCCGCCAGCATGTCAATATGGATCTTCGAAATGGGGACATGTTCAAACAACCACAAATGCTCAAGAACCTGAGGCGGATTTGGACTTGCCAGCATTACTAGAGGTGTTTGAAAGTTCCCTTATTAATTTGGATGACTGGAACGAAGATATGATATCTAGTTCACCAGTGTGAATTTTAAGATCAAGCTTAGTTGATGGTGGAAAATTAGGCTATTCTACTGGATTTAAAGGTGTCTCAGTTTTAGTTAATTGAAAGATAAAATGCTGATCAATTTCCCATACCCTAAATTATTTTGGGGGGTCGATAAAATTGGTTGGTTTTGACTTTTGAGTTATCTATATGTAGCATGCACTCAAATTTATGTTGGAGGCAATTTGTTTCTTAGGAAAAAATCAAAATATTTTATTCAATAATAACTGAAGTCTAAATAATTGACCTCCAAAAACTATTTTGTTTAGGTATGCAGTTTGCAGCTCCTAAACACTTTGGCGCCATTTCGGTTCGCAATTATTCTCTAATCCAATTTATCCCTCTTTACTCCATACACAATTTAATTTAAATTTGAAATTCATTGGGTGCACAATATAAGTAGAAAATATGGTTATGAATGCTGTTCGTCATTATTATCTACAGCAATTTTGTAGTCCAGGATAATATATTCTCTTAATTATCACACTATATTCCTAAAGAAATATTATGATGGTCATTGCTAACGACGTGCATGGATGTTTGCTAATCATCCTGGCAAAAATCAACTTAAGACCCATGTGTACAGGGCAGAACAAAAAATATACAACTATATTATGGAGTAAGTTGAACATAAGGTTACCTTTAATTATGAGGTAATCTGAATCAACGTCTTATAGAGTGGAATTTAGCTATACTTGAGTGGAACAATTTGGACTTTTTCCCTATTCTTAATACTAGGATATCCTCAGAAAAAGTGGAGTGGTTCAGTTTATTTTTGCCAATGCATATTAGCAATACGATAGCACAATAGAGAACAGTATCCCTCGAAAGATGTGAAGAAAATGTAAAAAAAAGGCTATGTAGAGATATTATATTGGCACGGTAAAGCTATATACCAGCCTACATTTAGAATTCCGAGGGTTTGTAGATTGTTTTGGCTATGTGTTGTGGGGTCGGGGCAAAGTGGTAGGATTTGTCAGGGTAGTAACCATACTTATTCAACTAACTGATGATCATGATATCATCTCAATTGTAAATGTCTGTTTCAATAAAGTTATGAGTAGCCTTTATGGTTTGTGGAAAATCATGTCAAAAGCTATCATCTAAATTATAATTGCAAAGTCTATCGTTCGCTCGAAATTAAGAATATGAAATCATGATGACCATTGGAAATGTAAGCATTATGCTGTGGTAACCTTTTTTTTTTCAAATGCTAGCTTAGCTAGTTTGGTCGCCGCAACATGAAATTGTAGCACTAGCTATGAGCTCGTGAAGTGACATTAACCATATAACATGATATAGGCTGTAGATTCACGTGTAATTTTGAGTTTTACTTATTGAGTGACGATATGTGGTGACATGGGCTTGCTTGTGTCAGTATACATGATGGCACGCATGCATAAAGTCGAAGGACAATTGGATCATGAACAATCACTGCACGCACCTTACTAATTAACTAAGTGATCAATAGTAATAAGCTAGGTGAAAATTAGGCACTATGCAAATCAATTTTAGGGTGCTACTAGTTGCACGCATTTACCGAAGGGGCGAGAGAGGTAGGAAACTGCCACGAGAGAGACGACGAGAGAGCAGCCGCTCCGCGCTAACACAGATTAAGCAATCTTGCGAGAGTCCGTACCAAACCGGAGACGAACGGAGGCCCAATCCCCTCCCCCGGAGGAGGAGTTGCTGCTGACGTCCTCCGACACGACATGGACGAGCATTCGTCCTCCAGCAACCACCTCACCTCCAAATCTACGGCGGCATGCTACCGGCGCCCGCGGTGTTGGTGCCCTGGCTCGCATCGGCGGAGGCGGGACAACAGCACCTGCGCCGGCGGCGTCCATCTACGCGGTGCCCACGGTGGAGGTTGTCGGACGCCGGCGAGGTCTGCGCCATCTTGCAAGGAGGACCTCCCCATGGCCGCAGCTGCAGAGGAGGCTCCCATGGGGCCACCCATACCACCTCCCTGCATCGTGCATGGCTCGAGCTTCACAACTCCTGCCCTGTCTGCGCTCGCGCCTCCCCTCCAACTCCCAGCCACCGAGCAATCGTCGAGGAGCAGGATACGTTGCGCCAACTGCTGCCTCTGATCAGCTCCCCTCTCAGGCTGCTGCTACTGCTAGTGAGCAAGGAGAAGCGACGACTGGCTTGTTCTGTCTGTCTGAGACTCTGATTCTGCTCTGTTAGCTTGCAAAATTGGAACTGGAAGCTCATCGACACTGTAGGCTCCGATCCATGGATGCTCTTTCCTTAGCTTGATATCTTGCTGCAAACCATCTTCTTAATGTTGATGCTCCCAAACCTATCTGGGCATGATGTGTTTTCCACAACTTGCTGCTATTTTACTTGCTAGTTTTTCCTTTGAAGTGCAATAATTTTCAATTCTCTTATAGAGCTATATACAAGTTCAGTTATAAAGACATAAATGGAGAAATAAAGACGTTGATTATCACATCAGCATCTATATATCATCTGTATGATGATGAAAAAATACAAGAGTGCCAGGAGAATAAAATAAATCCATGGACACCAGATATAAGATTACACACAGCCTATTACTGAATCTCCATCCACTGACAAATATATATAACTTCAAAGCTGAGTGGGCATGGTTCCCTTTTCTTCCTCTTTTATACCAAGGCCCCAAATGGTGCAACCATATCAAAAGTTTTACCAATTACCACTGATGTTTGTCTTTGATCTCCGTGAAAATCATGCCAAAAGCTAGCCCCTGATATGTGATCAGCACAAAGGGCCAGATGTGCATGTGCTACACTGCCTAGTAACACTAAGGATCCAAGTATACAAGTGCACATTTGAGTTGCTCCATTCTCAATTTGCAGCTCATTGTTCAGTCCAATAAAAAATTAATTGTCCTTGGAAACTAAGCACAACACTGTGGTATGAACCATTACTGAATTGTTAATACGTCGCCAACAACGTGGACCAACGGAGCACTTATAAAAATAGAGCTAGAAAAGGTTTTAAAGGGACTTTTGAGCTTACACGAAATGCATAGGAAGTGACGAATTTGTGCTGACATGAGCTTGTTTCTGTCAGCATGATGGAATACATATCATTAGTATCTAGTATGTATGCAGAGAGTGGTGATTTTTAAAAACGACCGCGGATTTTCGATCTGAAAAACCCGAATCTCTGTACTCTTGTGGTAGTCCCTGGATCAGTCGCTACCACGTACAGAACTCGAAACAGTCGAATAACAGTTCCAAACCATTGATGGAGCACCATAGAGTTAATAAGTTATTACATCCCAAGACATGGTTCAAATTATTCGCCCACGCAGGGCTAAACAAGCAAAGTAAGATAACTAGCGCTAGGAAGCTTGTCAGCAGACCACCATCTTCTCGTCTCCTCCACAGGCTGGCTTGAGCGTAGACCATCGCCTAGTCGTACCAGTAGTCGAAGTTGGAGTCGAACTCCGTCTCATCTCCAGGATACTCACTCTCTGTTCCCAAGGGATGGAACATGCACACGTCACCGACTGAATGCAGCTTTAAGTGGACTAATATACTAAAGGTATAACAATAATATCAAAGGAAGTAGGCTTGGGGTTTACCTATGCAAGCGGCAAAATAAGTATATAAATAACTTCATCCCACCATTAACCCACATCACTGTCCCCAGGCTAGTCCCATCACATGACGGGTTCCCGGCGACATCCACCTCAACACACACCTCCGACTCTCGGCGATGCACAGCTTCTATCCTGCCATCTCAAGAGGGATAACCGGATCCCAAGGTAGGCGGAGCACAATCTACCTCTCCCCGGCTACCCCTACGTCCTCACACTCTCACCTATAGGGGAAGAGAAGCAGATCCCAAAATAATGGCCAACCACACTGAAGAACACTACGTTATCCAGAGTCGAAACCCGGCTATACGTATAGATCATGACACTCTGCAGAGGTTGTACACCTGTACCCCACCCGAGCTGCGACTGGGGATCAACCAGTCGAGACGCAGCCCACAACTAGTAAACCTCCTAGTAAGAATGGCACCCTCCTGGTCTCCCGGGTCTGGATGCCGACGCGCGTAGACGTTGGCCCCAAGGAAATGTGAAAGCATACCACCAGAGCTGCCCATCGGGGGGTGTAAGGCACAGGCACTCACCCCTCACACATACACAAACGGTGATCTCCCTGCATTCGGGTGCCACCTTAACTAGGCTAGTCGTTACCGTCACATCTCAGGCAAGTTGGCGTGTACGGTACAAGACAGTCAACAAGGTTTAAGGTACCGGTACGGGAGGCAGTCTTCCTTCCTCACCCTCTCAAGTAACCTCCTACATCTGGCTCCATGTCATAAAAACCACTAGGGGGTCCAACCCCTAGGGTACCTAGGGGGCCATCTCCCCTAGAGTCCACCAGGTGATCTAGAAGTCACCCTGCCCTGATATAAGATTGGGTTGTTATTACCCGCACCGGCAAGACCTAGTAAGTTCAAAATCAACAAACACCTTTCCAGTTTTATCCCCACACCCACGCCAAGAGTATCTACCACCACAAGTCCCACACACAAGCAAGCATAGCATCTCATCATCATCATATAACAAGGTACGATATGATAAGCAGAAGGTATCAAGGCATACGATAAGTAAAACAGGCTATGCAAGGTTCACAGCTCAAGCAACACATGCAAGCCTAGCATATCTAGTAAGCAATGCCTATAGGAATTCAAAGAAGCAGTCGGACGTGAACCTGAGTGAGTGGGGTAGTCGTCCTGCTCGGTGAAGTGGTCCTCCTCGGTCAGTGCTCCTCCGACGACGGTTCCTGTTCGTAAAGCAATATAAGTCTAGGGGCCTATTTGCAAATAAGAGCCAATGGAACACCAAGAAAAACCATATAACTTCAATTGCATTTTTAAAGTGTTATTCATGATTTTTAGAAAATTATAGAAATTGATTTCACATTTTTCTGAGTCAAACTAAATTAGTTATGAATTTTCTAAGTTTAAATCATTTTCAGAAATTATTAAACGTATTTTGGAAAAAAGGGAAAACCCGGAAAAAACCACAGTGCGACACATGGCCTGCTGACGGCATCATGACGTCATGCTGACGTCAGCACAGGGTCCACCGGTGATGACGTCAGCAGTGGGCCCTGCTGACGTCATCGTTGACTGGACAACGATCAACGGTCAAAGTCAAGGGTCAGTGGACCCCACACGTCAGCGCGTGGGTCCCAATGGTCAGTGTGGGCTCGCCACCGACAGGCGGGCCCCCACGGTCAGGCGGCTCGGCCGGCTCGGCTCAGCCGCGTGGGCCAAAAGATGGCGCCTTGGGGCTCCTCCAAGCGGCACGAAGGCCGGATAGAGGGGGAAAAGGGGGTTCCTAGCGCGGCGAGCTCGTCGGAGCAGAGCAAGGTGCGGTGAGGGGAAAAGGCTCACCTTGGGCTCGAAAAAGGGCGGCTTGGCGTTGCGGGACGCGTGGTGGTGCAGTGGCGAGTCGATGTAGGCAGGCGTGAGGCAGGCGTGCGGCTCGCGGTTGTTCTTGGCGGAGCTCCGGTGTGTGGCAAGGTCGACGTCGAGGTGCGGCTCGGCTGCGTGCGTCGTCCCTGCTTCTGTGGGCTCCTCCTTCGCTTCAGACAGCGGCAAGGCTCCTCCTTGCCGCAGCCTTCTTCTTCCTCTCCTCCTCTTCTCTTCTCCCCTCTTCTTCTTCTTCTCCGGTGGCAGCGGTGGAAGGGGGAAGTCCCCAATTAGGTGGCTAGGGCTGAAATTGGAGGCGGCTAGGGCTTTTATAGGCGGTGGCTAGGGTTTGGGGGGCCCTCGTGTGGTGGTAGGTAGAGCGAACGGCGGGGATCCTCGGCGTCCGCGCCAGTTGGACACGCGGCGAGCATCCAAGGCATGATGGCTAGGGTGTTTTGGGGAAAATTGGTGGCTATGGGCCAGCAGGGAGCGGGCAAGCGTGCGGGGCGAGGCTCTGGAAAATTCCGCGGCGGTGGAGCGAGCGCGGGAGGCGGCTGGCGACAGGGTCATGCGATTCGCATGACCCCTATCGAGAGGTTAGGGATAAAGCTGACGAGCGGGCCCGGCTCGTGAGCGGTGAGAGGGAACGGCTGCGCGGGCGAGCGAGAGGAGTGCGCTGACATGTGGGGCCAGCCAGTCAGCGGGCGAGCGAGCGCGCTAGAGGAACGGCGCCGACATGTGGCATCGGGCTGTCGGCGAGAAAAGAGAGAGAGGGAGAGCGCGGGCGCTCGGGTTGGCGCCGACAGGTGGGTCCCACTGTCAGCGGTAACGAGCGAGCCGCGGCGTGTGGGAGAGAGAAAGAGAGAGAAAATGCGCGGGCTGGCGGACCGTTGGCCCGCTGGCCGGGCGCGCGGGGCGAGGGAGAGAAAAGAGAGGGAGGGAGAGAAGTGGGCCGGGCTGGAAAGCTAGGTGGGTTAAGGCCCAAGTTAGTTTTAGGTTTAGAATTTGAATTTGAATTCAAATTCAAACCCCACACAAAGATCCAAATAAAAATCCAAAGAAATTCCAAAAGCCACTCTAGTATTTAAATAGTCTTTAGGCAATAAATTATCTTTTTCTAGGAATTTTTAGGGAAAGAAATGAAGACAACCTTAAGAGCAAGCCTAGTTTCTCAAGCACAACAAAGGTTTTAAAAATTTCCCTTTTTGAAAATAGTGAACTGTTACAGACTCCCCCCTTAACAGAATCTCGTCCTCGAGATTTAGGAACTAACCTCGTCCTCGAAGAGGTACGGGTACTTCTCTCGTTCATCTCGGCTTCTTTCTCCCAGGTAGATTCTCGCACTGTGTGATTACTCCACAGCACCTTGCATATTGGAATGCTCGTCCTTCTGGTTCCTTTTGTTGCCCGGTCCAAGATCTTCACCGGGTGCTCTAGGTACTCCAGGGTCTCTTGCAGATCTAGCACATCTGCCGGAACTTGTTCCTCCGGAACTCTCAAACACTTTCTCAGCTGAGATACATGAAACACTGGATGTACTCCCGCAAGCTCCTGTGGTAGCTTGAGCTGATAGGCCAGACTGCCAACTCTCTTTTCGATCTGGTATGGGCCGACGAACCTCGGTGCAAGCTTCCCTTTTACATGGAACCACTCCGTGCCTCTGAGTGGTGAAACCTTGAGGTAGACGTAGTCTCCAACCTCAAAGGGTTAACTCCCGCCTCCTCTTGTCAGCATAGCTCTTCTGTCGGGTCTGGGCTATCTTGAGGTTCTCTCGGATCTTGGCCATATTTCTCTTCAGCTTGTTTGATCATATCCGGACCAAAGATGATCCGCTCTCCGGTCTCGGACCACATCAAAGGTGTCCTGCACCTTCTCCCGTAGAGAGCTTCGAATGGAGACATCTGCAAACTCTCCGGATAGCTATTGTTGTAGGAGAACTCGACATACGACAAGCCTTTCTCCCAGTCCGACCCGTAGGTCAACACACAGGCTCTCAACAGATCCTCAAGAATTTGGTTCACCCTTTCTGTCTGCCCATCTGTCTGCGGGTGATAAGCTGAGCTATACTTTAAATCAGTCCCCAAAGCCTTTTTCAAACTCTGCCAGAACCTAGAGTGAACTCCGACCCTCGATCGGACACAATGCCTTTCGGAACACCATGTAGCTTCAGGACGCGATCCACATACAACTCTGCCAGTTGCTCGGTCCTGTGGTCCTCCTTAATGGGTATGAAGTGGGCCACCTTGGTCAACCTATCCACAATGACCCAAATGGCATTGTGGCCCCGCTGTGAACGCGGCAATCCAACCACAAAATCCATGCCGATCTCATCCCCAATTCCACACGGGAATCTCCAGGGGCTGTAACATCCCGGCTGGTCTCTGGTGCTCCGCCTTAATCCTCCTGCATGTGTCACATCAGGCTACATACGTGGCTATGTCTCCCCTCATGTTCTTTCCACCAGAACCGATCCTTTAGATCATGGTACATCTTTGTGCTTCCGGGTGTAAGGAGTATCTCGAGTGGTGCGCTTCCTTCAGGATGGTTTCTCGGATCTCCTTGTCTCGGGTTACGTAGATGCGATCCCCAAGCCAAACTGTGCCTTCCTCGTCTACCCGGTAGTCGCCATCATGCCTTCGGACTGAAGTCTCAGAATTTTCTTGATCTCGGCACATTTCCTCTGTGCTTGCTTGATTCGGTCTTCCAGATCGTACTTCACCCCTCAGCTCGTGAAGCTGGCCTTGCTCTACGATCTCAAGCTTTCATCTTTAAGAGTTCCTCGTACAGCTCGGGCTGGCTCTCCTTCACCATGAGGTTGTTGCAATATACCTTGCGGCTCAGAGCATCTGCCACTACATTGGCCTTGCCCGGGTGATGTTGTAAGTTCACATCATAGTCCTTGATCAACTCCAACCATCTCTGTTGCTCATGTTCAGTTCCGACACGTGAAGACATACTTCAAGCTCCTGTGGTCGGTGTAGATGTCGCATCTTGTTGCCGATCAAGTAGTGCCTCCATATCTTCAAGGCATGGACCACTGCTGCTAGCTTCCAGATCATGGGTAGGGTAGTTCTGCTCATGCTTCCTTAGCTGGCGGGAAGCGTACGCCACAACCTTGCCTCCCTGCATCAGTACGCACCACCCGAGCCCCTGTCTCGAGGCGTCACAGTAGATCACAAAATCTTTTCTGAATATATGGTAAAGGGTCAGCACTGATGCAGTGGTAAGGCGGGTCTTGAGCTCTTGGAAGGTCTTGCTTTCACACTTCTCAGACCACTCGAAAGGTGCATCTTTCTTGAGTAGCTCGGTCATTGTTGCCAATCTTTGAGAAGTTCTCGATGAACCTTCGATAGTAGCCGACCAAGCCCAAGAAACTTCTGACTCCGAAACATTCTTTCGGCTGCTGCCACTCGGATACTGCCTGATCTTTCTCGGGATCAAGAGCAACTCCTTCAGCGGACAACACGTGGCCATAGGAATTGCCACCTGTCTCCAATCCAGAACTCGCACTTTGCTAATTTGGCGTACAACTTGTTCTTGCCTCAGCTTTTCTAACACATCCTCAGATGTTCCTCGTTGTTCTTCTCCGTCTCAGAGAAAACGAAGAATGTCGATCAATGAAACACCACAAACGAACTTGTCCCAGCCGTCCATGAAGATCTTGTCAGTCATGTTTCATGAAGGTAGCAGGGGCATTGGTTAGGCAAAAGATACAACAGTAACTCAAAAAGCCATACCTGTGGTATAAAAGCCGCTAAGAATATCCTCCGGCCTGATTTCATTTGAAGTACCTCGACCGTAGTGGCAATCTTGCTGAAAGAACTTAGCTCCTCAGCTGATCAAGTAAGTCATCCAATCCTCGGCAGTAGGACTGTAGCGATCTCACCCGAGAGAATGGGGCCCACTTAAGTATATTCCACCTTCCATTGGTGCTAATACACAAAATGTTCCCAAGTGCGGATTCGACCGGCGAGTCAAGCTCGACTAACGGCTACTGAAGATCGTCCGTCCATACGCTCACTCGAAGGTGAGTTCCAAAGATCACATCATTCCACAATTCAAATACAACAAGTCTTAGAGTTATTACAACCAAATTGAAATGATAAATAAAAATAGTTTGAGTTCATGCAGCGGAAGTAAACGAGATACTAGCGACGACCATAGTATCGTCACGATGAAGTCAGCCGTGACGCTACTCCTCACGATCCTCGGGAGAGGTCGGCTCCCACTCGATGCTGTAACCAGGAGGAACTGGAGAGCCCAAGCCATAGAGGCAGCTACCTCCTGAGGATGTCCTGAAAATTTAGCCACAAGCAAGGCTGAGTATACTAGTTAACTCAAACAAGACTTTAACCGACTGGTGATCACTACATCACCGACTCCTAAATGAGAGGCTGTTTGCTAGTGGGGTTTTTGCCAAAAGCGACTAAGCTGATTTCTAATTTCTTTATTTTGATTTTAATTCCTTTAGCCTATCCATTCTAGGTGAGCCTAGCTAAACAATCAAGTTTTGCAATACAATTATTCCATACAAAGATTTCATCCTTCCAAGTTTCACTTCATAATATGTCCATAACATCGGTCAAGCAGTCTCATTAACCGGAGAAGCGGACAGTTCGAAAACCGAATTTACTACCTGGCCCAGGGAAAACCCCAACATACGGAATGGTTGGAAATGCCAACACACCCCAAATCCTTTCTCCTCTCTCTCGAGGGCTCCCGAGTCCAATGCCTCAGGGTAAAGGTTTACCACTACTGGACTCACGCAACTACCCCTCATGTGCCCATGGGATAACGTTTCCAAGACAGATGAGCTGTCGGGACCTGCTCGCATCAATCGGATACCGGACTTTACCGTCCCATAAACCGTGCATATGTGTGGTACGTTCAAACGGCTTGACACAAAAGTACCACATGTTTCCACTTAAAACATCGATAGACGGGAATCTACAATCATACCGTCCATCGATCTCTAGTCGTTCAGATATGATAGTTCATACAACTCCTATATCTCGCGAGTTCGGAAAACACTCGATCTATCGTTCCTAAGCATAGAACTATCGAACCTAACATAACTAGTGTTCAATCAAAGAGGAACCCTATTGATCATGCAATTAGGATTTCATTCCGACTCCTTGAACT
>JACEFO010003244.1:0-48814 GCA_015342445.1 Digitaria exilis | reverse complement strand
GTCCAAAACAAGGTAGAAAATGAAAATGGACTAGTTGTTATTATTAGCTTGTCAGTTTCAAGAATGCATGCATCTGGTTCGGATGAAAGTACTTGTAGAATGGTATTCGTTACGGGGAGTTAGCTATTAGGGATATCACCACTCTAAAATGTTCATATATGTCGGGGCCCTGTTATCTAGAGCATCATCGTGATCTTAAAGTGTTTACACTGAAATATGATAGGTACTATATATATGGCCACTCCAATTAAATTAATTATGGTAGATAGGTATCTCCGTTCCAAATAGTAAGTTTAAATTTGGGCATATCTAGATACATGGATATTAATATGTATCAAGATTGTATAAGTAAGTAGACATATACTAATAACTATGTATGTAAATATGCAAAAGACTTAAATTTTCAAACAGAGGAGGTACATAACAACATGTATTTTCTTTTTTACTCTCCTTCCATAAATAATATAAAGGACCCATATAATTGGGAATGAAGCAGCATATGTTATAACAGCATTTCTTAATAATTCGGTGCATTGCGACTTTTTAATTAAGGTTAAAAATTGGGCCGCAGAAAAATCTTGAATTAGTTTAGCTTACTCTAAGCTGCCAAGTTGCTGCATAATGTGCTCAATATTAATATATACGGCTGCATGCACTGCATCCCTTCTTTGCTGCACTAGTACTATATACATGCGTGCATGTTGACCCAGAACGGTGCGTGGCTATATGGATTAATCCCCCCCCCCCCAAAGTTATGTAGAGCATGCAGGATAGAATAAACCCAAGCTTATTGTTTTAGGCAGCAGCCTCACCCACATGCTTTAATAGCGACAAGCAAGGCACAACTGTCATCTCCCCCTCGTAGGTTAGTGAGGAGGTCGTTAGGACATTGACAAGGCCTTTACAATTAACTTTAACTAATACTTTTTACTATAAATATATTAAAGTGTAATTTTATAAAATCATATTTCAATACGAATCTACTCATATCGTTTTCACAATTCTAAACTTTGGTAAACAAAGGATATTTGCAGTCAAATTTTAACTTAGGACAATCTCAAATGACCCTTTTCTTTTATATACAGAGTAGTGGCTAAAGGTAGCCGAAATTGATTCCTCCACTCTTTTATTTGTTGGTTGGGGGGAAGATGAAAACAAATTGCGAAACATGGAATCCTCTTATGAAATTAAAAGGAGATTAAGCAGGCCATACATACAAGGGGACATATCTGGTGGATAACCAACTTTCCATAGGAATACTATGGAAATCTTTAATCTGGACGACCACACGATTCGTTGATTCCAAGGCGGGTCCAGATCAGGTGGAAGGGTGATATACCAAAGCTCAAGGGAGGTGGGATGAGTCATTTGCAAGACTGATCTGGTTGCGCCCTTGGCATCATATATCTTGTGGCCGCATATTTTCGTTTCATAGTTTCCACGGAGAGGTTGGTTTCCATAGGATACCGTTGCCCATATAGTACTCATGAAGTAGCTCATTTATCCATAAGAACGGTGCATTGTGCGGTGGTGTGGTAAGCAAACTATAAGAGGTCCTCTCACTATCTCAGGGGACTGTAAACAACACTTGGTTTCCAAAGCAATACCATGCATAGATGCAGAGATGATTCCATACGCTCCACTCGTCTGGTCTAGGTAAATGTTACAGTCTGTGTCGAATATTATATCTGTCATCAACTACCCAGACAAGTTTTCCCTGATGATCTAGGGAGCACCCTGAGCCATCAGAAATACATGTACATGCACGCAAGGCAGAGGGAAAGCTGAAAGTCAATGACCTGACGGCACTGACCCCCTGGCTCGTGCTCGGGGAGACGAATGGAATGAAAATACCGCGTGGAATGGTCATGGACACGCCCCCATGCGTCACACGCGAGATCGATGCCTCACTGCTTTCCTGAGCCAATGAAGCTAGTTGCTTATTGTGGTTGGGAAAGATCGAGCAATACAATGCTCTCTTGTACTAGCACTGTAAGCGGGTATATCTATAATAACCAAGCAAGTGCATGCTGACACGGCCAGTGACTAGCCAGCCAGCTCTTGCTCTCTCCATCAGATCATTCGATCAGTCAATACAAACTACCTGCTTAAACAGAGGTAAGTACTTGGATAGATCGAGAGCTCCTGCCCACTGATCGAATGGATCGCGGCAACAAGGGGAAAAGCCTCGTAAGCGGCGGCCATGGCGGCTCGGAGATGATGGAGGCCATGAGGAGGCAGCAGGAGCTTGTGATGCAGCTCCGAGCGCTCGTTCTCCCCCTGCTCTACGCCGTCGATGCTACCTCAGCTGACGTGCCGTCCAGCTCTTCGATGACGTCATCGCGTGCAACATCAGCGTCGCGTCTAAGATTGAAGGGTTCCTCATGATGATGACGACTACCGGAGCCGGAGGTGGACCAGTGGACGACCTCCTCGACGATAAGTCGTTGGTGAGGAAGAGCAACAGTACTACTACTGCTGGCAGCGGTGGCAGGACGACAGAACAAGCCAAGCCTAATGGCGTTGGTCAAAAGAGAAGGTGTGTAATTAGATTCTGCTGCATCAATAGCAGCACAGGAAAAAAATGTCAACTGATCGATTGTGTGCACATGCATAATCCTAACATGCATCATCAATCGATCGATTTTTGCTATCGATTTTTGGCTCATTTATTTCTGTATAGGAGGAACGACAAGCGATCGAGGTCCTTGTGACACATGTTCCCACATTATGATGGCCATCAGTGGAGAAAATATGGTCAGAAGAACATCAATGGGAGGCAACACCCTAGGTAAATAAACCACCCATACAATCTCTTATCTACGTCATGTTATCTTCTTCATTAAATGCATGAATTATGAAGTAGCTACCTAGTTCCATGAAAAAAAATATCTAATTAACCTTTTGCAAACTCGGGCTATATATATTGATCTCAAACAAACCGATGAACAGATCACATAATATCATACCACATGAATTTGTGCCTGAGCAGGAACTACTAACAGATGTGCCTACAGAGAAAGGAATTGCTTAGCAACCAAGACAATTGAGCAACAAGAACGAAATACTGGTACCAGTAGTGCCATGGCTGGCGAGGAAAGTGCAAAGTACACTGTCGTGTACTATGCTGATCACACTTGCAAGGACTATAGCAAATAGCATGAGCATGGCCCAGACACCCCGCCAGCATGTCAATATGGATCTTCGAAATGGGGACATGGTTCAAAACAACCACAAATGCTCAAGAACCTGAGGCGGATTTGGACTTGCCAGCATTACTAGAGGTGTTTGAAAGTTCCCTATTAATTTGGATGACTGGAACGAAGATATGATATCTAGTTCACCAGTGTGAATTTTTTAAGATCAAGCTTAGTTGATGGTGGAAAATTAGGCTATTCTACTGGATTTAAAGGTGTCTCAGTTTTAGTTAATTGAAAGATAAAAATGCTGATCAATTTCCCATACCCTAAATTATTTGGGGGGTCGATAAAATTGGTTGGTTTTGACTTTTGAGTTATCTATATGTAGCATGCACTCAAATTTATGTTGGAGGCAATTTTGTTTCTTAGGAAAAAATCAAAATATTTTATTCAATAATAACTGAAGTCTAAAATAATTGACCTCCAAAACTATTTTGTTGTTCAGTTTGCGCCCCTAAACTTTGCCATTTGGTTCAATTTATTCTCTAATCCAATTTATCCTCTTTTCTCCATACACAAGTTAAATTTAAATTTGAAAATTCATTGGGTGCACAATATATATAAAAAATATGTTATGAATGTTTCGTCATTATTATCTACACAATTTTGTATCCCAAGGATTAAATATTTTTCTTAATTATCACAATAATTATAAGAAATTTATGATGTATTTGTCTAACACGTGTCATGATGTTTGCTATCATCTGGCAAAATTCAACTTAAGACTCGATGTGTACATGGAGAAACAAAAAATAACAACTATATTATGGAGTAAGTTGAACTAAATTACTTAATTTATGAGGGTAATCTGAATCAAGTTATGAGGTGGAATTTAGCTATACTTGAGTGGAACAATTTGGACTTTTTCCCTATTTCTTAACTAGGATATCCTCAGAAAAGTGGAGTGGTCAGTTATTTTTGCCAATGCATTTAGCAATACCGTATAGCACAAAAGAACAGATATCCCTCGAAAGATGTTGAAGAAAAATGTAAAAAAAGGCTATGTAGAGATATTATATTTGGCACGGTAAAAGCTAATAAACCAGCCTACATTTAGAATTCGAGGGGTTTGTAAGATTGCTTTTGGCTATGTGGTTGTGTGGGTCGGGGCAAAGTGTAGGATTTGTCAGGTAGTGAACCATACTTATTCAACTAACTGAATGATGCATGATTATCATCTCAATTGTAAAGTCTTGTTTCACAAAGTTATAGTAGCCTTTGATGGTTTGTGGAAAATCATGTCAAAAAGCTATCATCTAAAATATTGCAAAGTCTATCGTTCGCTCGAAATTAAGAATATGAAATCATGAATGACCATGGAAATGTAAGCATTATGCTGTGGTAACCTTTTTTTTTCAAATGCTAGCTTAGCTAGTTTGTCGCCGCAACATGAAATTGTAGGCACTAGCTGATGAGCTCGTGAAAGTGACATTAACATATAACATGATATAGGCTGTAGATTCACGTGTAAGTTTTGAGTTTACTTATTGAGTGACGAGTATGTGGTGACATGGGCTTGCTTGTGTCAGTATACATGATGGCACGCATGCATAAAGTCGAAGGACAATTGGACATGAACAATCACTGCACGCACCTTACTAATTAACTAGTGATCAATTAGTAATAAGCTAGGTGAAAATTAGGCACTATGCAAATCAATTTTGGGTGCTACTAGTTGCACGCCATTTCACCGAAAGGGGGCGGAGAGAGGTAGGAAACTGCCACGAGAGAGACGACGAGAGAGCAGGCGCTCCCGCGCTAACACAGATTAGCAATGCTTCGAGAGTTCCGTCCCAAACCGGAGACGAACGGAGGCCCCAATCCCCTCCCCCGGAGGAGGAGTTGCTGCTGACGTCCTCCGACGACGACATGGACGAGCTCGTCCTCGCAACCCCTCACCTCCAAATCTAACGGCGGCATGCTACCCGGCGCCCGCGGTGTTGGTGCCCTGGCTCGGCATCGGCGGAGGCGGGACAACAGCACCTGCGCCGGCGGCGTCCATCTACGCGGTGCCCACGGTGGAGGTGTCGGAGCCCGGCGAGGTCTGCGCCATCTGCAAGGAGGACCTCCCCATGGCCGCAGCTGCAAGGAGGCTCCCATGGGGCCACCCATACCACTCCTGCATCGTGCCATGGCTCGAGCTTCACAACTCCTCCCTGTCTGCCGCTCCCGCCTCCCCTCCAACCCCACCACCGAGCAATCGTCGGAGGAGCAGGATACGTTGCCGCCCACTGCTGCCTCTGATTCAGCTCCCCTCTCAGGCTGCTGCTACTGCTAGTGAGCAAGGAGAAGCGACGACTGTTGTTCTGTCTGTCTGAGACTCTGATTCTGCTCTGTTACCTTGCAATTGGAACTGAGCTCATCGACACTGTAGCTCCGATCCATGGATGCTCTTTCCTTAGCTGATACTGCTGCAAACAATGTTGATGCTCCAAACCTATCTGGGCATGATGTGTTTTCCACAACTTGCTGCTATTTTACTTGCTAGTTTTTCCTTTGAAGTGCATAATTTTCAATTCTCTTATAGAGCTATATACAGTTCAGTTATATAAGACATAAATGGAGAAATAAAGACGTTGATTATCACATCAGCATCTATATATCATCTGTATGATGGAAAAAAAATACAAGAGTGCCAGGAGAATAAAATAAATCCATGGACACCAGATATAAGATACACACAGCCTATTACTGAATCTCCATCCACTGACAAATATATATAACCTTCAAAGCTGAGTGGCATGGTTCCCTTTTCTTCCTCTTTTATACCAAGGCCCCAAATGGTGCAACCATATCAAAAGTTTTACCAATTACCACTGATGTTTGTCTTTGATCTCCGTGGAAAATCATGCCAAAAGCTAGCCCCTGATATGTGATCAGCACAAAGGGCCAGATGTGCATGTGCTACACTGCTAGTAACACTAAGATCCAATATACAATGCACATTTGAGTTGCTCCATTCTCAATTTGCAGCTCATTGTTCAGTCCAATAAAAATTAATTGTCCTTGGAAACTAAGCACAACACTGTGGTATGAACCATTACTGAATTGTTAATACGGTCGCCAACAACGTGGACCAACGGAGCACTTATAAAATAGAGCTAGAAAAGTTTTAAAGGGACTTTTGAGCTTACACGAAATGCATAGGAAAGTGACGAATTTGTGCTGACATGAGCTTGTTTCTGTCAGCATGATGGAATACATTCATTAGTATCTAGTATGTATGCAGAGAGTGGTGATTTTTAAAACGACCCCGGATTTTCCGATCTGAAAACCCGAATCTCTGTACTCTTGTGGTAGTCCCTGGATCAGTCGCTACCACGTACAGAACTCGAAAACAGTCGAATAACAGTTCCAACCATTGATGGAGCACCATAGAGTTAATAAGTTATTACAATCCCAAGACATGGTTCAAATTATTCGCCACGCAGGGCTAAACAAGCAAAGTAAAGATAACTAGCGCTAGGAAGCTTGTCCAGCAGACCACCATCTTCTCGTCTCCTCCACAGGCTGGCTTGAGCGTAGACCATCGCCTAGTCGTACCAGTAGTCGAAGTTGGAGTCGAACTCCGTCTTCATCTCCAGGATACTCACTCTCTGTTCCCAAGGGATGGAACATGCACACGTCACCGACTGAATGCAGCTTTAAGTGGACTAATATACTAAAGGTATAACATAATATCAAGGAAGTAGGCTTGGGGTTTACCTATGCAAGCGGCAAAATAAGTATATAAATAACTTCATCCCACCATAACCCACATCACTGTCCCCAGGCTAGTCCCATCACATGACGGGTTCCCGGCGACATCCACCTCAACACACACCTCCGACTCTCGGCGATTGCACAGCTTCTATCCTGCCTCTCAGAGGGATAACCGGATCCCAAGGTAGGCGGAGCACAATCTTCCTCTCCCCGGCTACCCCTACGTCCTCACACTCTCACCTATAGGGGAACGAGAAGCAGATCCCAAAATAATGGCCACCACACTGAAGAACACTACGTTATCCAGAGTCGAAACCCCGCTATACGTATAGATCATGACACTCTGCAGAGGTTGTACACCTGTACCCAACCCGAGCTGCGACTGGGGATCAACCAGTCGAGACGCAGCCCACAACTAGTAAACCTCCTAGTAAGAATGGCACCCCTCCTGGTCTCCCGGGTCTGATGCCGACGCGCGTAGACGTTGGCCCCAAGGAAATGTGGAAAGCATACCACCAGAGCTGCCCATCGGGGGTGTAAGGCACAGGCACTCACCCCTCACACATACACAAACGGTGATCTCCTGCATTCGGTGCCACCTTAACTAGGCTAGTCGTTACCGGTCACATCTTAGGCAAGTTGGCGTGTACGGTACAAGACAGTCAACAAGGTTTAAGGTACCGGTACGGGAGGCAGTCTTCCTTCCTCACCCTCTCAAGTAACCTCCTACATCTGGCTCCATGTCATAAAACCACTAGGGGGTCCAACCCCCCTAGGGTACCTAGGGGGCCATCTCCCCTAGAGTCCCACCAGGTGATCTAGAAGTCACCCTGCCCTGATATAAGATTGGGTTGTTATTACCCGCACCGGCAAGACCTAGTAAGTTCAAATCAACAAACACCTTTCCAGTTTTATCCCCACACCCACGCCAAGAGTATCTAACCACAAGTCCCACACACAAGCAAGCATAGCATCTCATCATCATCATATAACAAGGTACGATATGATAAGCAGAAGGTATCAAGGCATACGATAAGTAAAACAGGCTATGCAAGGTTCACAGCTCAAGCAACACATGCAAGCCTAGCATATCTAGTAAGCAATGCCTATAGGAATTCAAAGAAGCAGTCGGACGTGAACCTGAGTGAGTGGGGTAGTCGTCCTGCTCGGTGAAGTGGTCCTCCTCGGTCAGTGCTCCTCCGACGACGGTTCCTGTTCGTAAAAGCAATATAAGTCTAGGGGCCTATTTGCAAATAAGAGCCAATGGAACACCAAGAAAAACCCATATAACTTCAATTGCATTTTAAAGTGTTATTCATGATTTTAGAAAATTATAGAAATTGATTTCACATTTTTCTGAGTCAAACTAAATTAGTTATGAATTTTCTAAGTTTAAATCATTTTCAGAAATTATTAAACGTATTTTGGAAAAAAGGGAAAACCCGGAAAAACCACAGTGCGACACATGGCCTGCTGACGGCATCATGACGTCATGCTGACGTCAGCACAGGGTCCACCGGGTGATGACGTCAGCAGTGGGCCCTGCTGACGTCATCGTTGACTGGACAACGATCAACGGTCAAAGTCAAGGGTCAGTGGACCCCACACGTCAGCGCGTGGGTCCCAATGGTCAGTGTGGGCTCGCCACCGACAGGCGGGCCCCACGGTCAGGCGGCTCGGCCGGCTCGGCTCAGCCGCGTGGGCCAAAAGATGGCGCCTTGGGGCTCCTCCAAGCGGCACGAAGGCCGGATAGAGGGGGAAAGGGGGTTCCTAGCGCGGCGAGCTCGTCGGAGCAGAGCAAGGTGCGGTGAGGGGAAAAGGCTCACCTTGGGCTCGAAAAAGGGCGGCTTGGCGTTGCGGGACGCGTGGTGGTGCAGTGGCGAGTCGATGTAGGCAGGCGTGAGGCAGGCGTGCGGCTCGCGGTTGTTCTTGGCGGAGCTCCGGTGTGGCAAGGTCGACGTCGAGGTGCGGCTCGGCTGCGTGCGTCGTCCCTGCTCTGTGGGCTCCTCCTTCGCTTCAGACAGCGGCAAGGCTCCTCCTTGCCGCAGCCTTCTTCTTCCTCTCCTCCTCTCTCTTCTCCCCTCTTCTTCTTCTTCTCCGGTGGCAGCGGTGGAAGGGGGAAGTCCCCAATTAGGTGGCTAGGGCTGAAATTGGAGGCGGCTAGGGCTTTTATAGGCGGTGGCTAGGGTTTGGGGGCCCTCGTGTGGTGGTAGGTAGAGCGAACGGCGGGGATCCTCGGCGTCCGCGCCAGTGGACACGCGGCGAGCATCCAAGGCATGATGGCTAGGGTGTTGGGGGAAAATTGGTGGCTATGGGGCCAGCAGGGAGCGGGCAAGCGTGCGGGGCGAGGCTCTGGAAAATTCCGCGGCGGTGGAGCGAGCGCGGGAGGCGGCTGGCGACAGGGTCATGCGATTCGCATGACCCTATCGAGAGGTTAGGGATAAAGCTGACGAGCGGGCCCGGCTCGTGAGCGGGTGAGAGGGAACGGCTGCGCGGGCGAGCGAGAGGAGTGCGCTGACATGTGGGGCCAGCCAGTCAGCGGGCGAGCGAGCGCGCTAGAGGAACGGCGCCGACATGTGGCATCGGGCTGTCGGCGAGAAAGAGAGAGAGGGAGAGCGCGGGCGCGTCGGGTTGGCGCCGACAGGTGGGTCCCACCTGTCAGCGGTAACGAGCGAGCCGCGGCGTGTGGGAGAGAGAAAGAGAGAGAAAATGCGCGGGCTGGCGGACCGTTGGCCCGCTGGGCCGGCGCGCGGGGCGAGGGAGAGAAAAGAGAGGGAGGGAGAGAAGTGGGCCGGGCTGGAAAGCTAGGTGGGTTAAGGCCCAAGTTAGTTTTAGGTTTAGAATTTGAATTTGAATTCAAATTCAAACCCCACACAAAGATCCAAATAAAAATCCAAAGAAATTCCAAAAGCCACTCTAGTATTTAAATAGTCTTTAGGCAATAAATTATCTTTTTCTAGGAATTTTTAGGGAAAGAAATGAAGACAACCTTAAGAGCAAGCCTAGTTTCTCAAGCACAACAAAGGTTTTAAAAATTTCCCTTTTTGAAAATAGTGAACTGTTACAGACTCCCCCCTTAACAGAATCTCGTCCTCGAGATTTAGGAACTAACCTCGTCCTCGAAGAGGTACGGGTACTTCTCGTTCATCTCGGCTTCTTTCTCCCAGGTAGATTCTCGCACTGTGTGATTACTCCACAGCACCTTGCATATTGGAATGCTCGTCCTTCTGGTTCCTTTTGTTGCCCGGTCCAAGATCTTCACCGGGTGCTCTAGGTACTCCAGGGTCTCTTGCAGATCTAGCACATCTGCCGGAACTTGTTCCTCCGGAACTCTCAAACACTTTCTCAGCTGAGATACATGAAACACTGGATGTACTCCCGCAAGCTCCTGTGGTAGCTTGAGCTGATAGGCCAGACTGCCAACTCTCTTTTCGATCTGGTATGGGCCGACGAACCTCGGTGCAAGCTTCCCTTTTACATGGAACCACTCCGTGCCTCTGAGTGGTGAAACCTTGAGGTAGACGTAGTCTCCAACCTCAAAGGTTAACTCCCGCCTCCTCTTGTCAGCATAGCTCTTCTGTCGGGTCTGGGCTATCTTGAGGTTCTCTCGGATCTTGGCCATATTCTCTTCAGCTTGTTTGATCATATCCGGACCAAAGATGATCCGCTCTCCGGTCTCGGACCACATCAAAGGTGTCCTGCACCTTCTCCCGTAGAGAGCTTCGAATGGAGACATCTGCAAACTCTCCGGATAGCTATTGTTGTAGGAGAACTCGACATACGACAAGCCTTTCTCCCAGTCCGACCCGTAGGTCAACACACAGGCTCTCAACAGATCCTCAAGAATTTGGTTCACCCTTTCTGTCTGCCCATCTGTCTGCGGGTGATAAGCTGAGCTATACTTTAAATCAGTCCCCAAAGCCTTTTTCAAACTCTGCCAGAACCTAGAGGTGAACTCCGACCCTCGATCGGACACAATGCCTTTCGGAACACCATGTAGCTTCAGGACGCGATCCACATACAACTCTGCCAGTTGCTCGGTCCTGTGGTCCTCCTTAATGGGTATGAAGTGGGCCACCTTGGTCAACCTATCCACAATGACCCAAATGGCATTGTGGCCCCGCTGTGAACGCGGCAATCCAACCACAAAATCCATGCCGATCTCATCCCAATTCCACACGGGAATCTCCAGGGGCTGTAACATCCCGGCTGGTCTCTGGTGCTCCGCCTTAATCCTCCTGCATGTGTCACATCAGGCTACATACGTGGCTATGTCTCCCCTCATGTTCTTCCACCAGAACCGATCCTTTAGATCATGGTACATCTTTGTGCTTCCCGGGTGTATAGAGTATCTCGAGTGGTGCGCTTCCTTCAGGATGGTTTCTCGGATCTCCTTGTCTCGGGTTACGTAGATGCGATCCCCAAGCCAAACTGTGCCTTCCTCGTCTACCCGGTAGTCGGCCATCATGCCTTCGGACTGAAGTCTCAGAATTTTCTTGATCTCGGCACATTTCCTCTGTGCTTGCTTGATTCGGTCTTCCAGATCGTACTTCACCCTCAGCTCGTGAAGCTGGCCTTGCTCTACGATCTCAAGCTTCATCTTTAAGAGTTCCTCGTACAGCTCGGGCTGGCTCTCCTTCACCATGAGGTTGTTGCAATATACCTTGCGGCTCAGAGCATCTGCCACTACATTGGCCTTGCCCGGGTGATGTTGTAAGTTCACATCATAGTCCTTGATCAACTCCAACCATCTCTGTTGCCTCATGTTCAGTTCCGACTACGTGAAGACATACTTCAAGCTCCTGTGGTCGGTGTAGATGTCGCACTTGTTGCCGATCAAGTAGTGCCTCCATATCTTCAAGGCATGGACCACTGCTGCTAGCTCCAGATCATGGGTAGGGTAGTTCTGCTCATGCTTCCTTAGCTGGCGGGAAGCGTACGCCACAACCTTGCCTCCCTGCATCAGTACGCACCCGAGCCCCTGTCTCGAGGCGTCACAGTAGATCACAAAATCTTTCTGAATATATGGTAAGGTCAGCACTGATGCAGTGGTAAGGCGGGTCTTGAGCTCTTGGAAGCTTGCTTCACACTTCTCAGACCACTCGAAAGGTGCATCTTTCTTGAGTAGCTCGGTCATTGGCTTGGCAATCTTTGAGAAGTTCTCGATGAACCTTCGATAGTAGCCGACCAAGCCCAAGAAACTTCTGATCTCCGAAACATTCTTCGGCTGCTGCCACTCGGATACTGCCTGAATCTTCTCGGGATCAAGAGCAACTCCTTCAGCGGACAACACGTGGCCTAGGAATGCCACCTTCTCCATCCAGAACTCGCACTTGCTAAATTTGGCGTACAACTGGTTCTGCCTCAGCTTTTCTAACACGATCCTCAGATGTTCCTCGTGTTCTTCCTCCGTCTCAGAGAAAACGAGAATGTCATCAATGAACACCACAACGAACTTGTCCAGCTCGTCCATGAAGATCTTGTTCATCATGTTCATGAAGTAGGCAGGGGCATTGGTTAGGCCAAAAGATACAACAGTAAACTCAAAAAGGCCATACCTGGTGGTAAAAGCCGTCTTAGGAATATCCTCCGGCCTGATCTTCATTTGATAGTACCTCGACCGTAGGTCAATCTTGCTGAAGAACTTAGGCTTCCTCAGCTGATCAAGTAAGTCATCAATCCTCGGCAGTAGGTACTTGTTTTTTATGGTGACCGCGTTGAGAGCGCGGTAATCAACACACATCCTCATAGTACCATCCTTCTTCTTGACGAACAACACCGGTGATCCCCACGGTGAAGCGCTTGGTTGTATGTAACTGTAGCGATCTCACCCGAGAAATGGGCCCACTTAAGTATATTCCACCTTCCATTGGTGCTAATATACAAAAATGTTCCCAAGTGCGGATTCGACCGTCGAGTCAAGCTCGACCAACGGCTACTGAAGATCGTCCGTCCATACGCTCACTCGAAGGTGAGCTTTCCAAAGATCACATCATTCCACAAATTAAATTACAACAAGTCTTAGAGTTATTACAACCAAATTGAAATGATACGGAAATTAAATAAGTTTGAGTTCATGCAGCGGAAAATAAACGAGATACTAGCGACGATCCAAAGTATCGTCACGATGAAGTCAGCCGTGACGCTACTCCTCACGGTCCTCGGGAGAGGCCGGCTCCCACTCGATGCTGTAACCAGGAGGAAGCTGGGAGGCCCAAGCCATAGAGGCAGCTACCTCCTGAGGGGACGGTCCTGAAAAATTTAAGCCACAAGCAAGGCTGAGTATACTAGTTATACTCAACAAGACTTAACCGACTGGTGATCACTACATCACCGACTCCTAAGATGAGAGGCTGTTTGGCTAGTGGGGTTCTTTTGCCAAAAGCGACTAAGCTGTTCTCTAACTTCTTTTAATTTACTTTTAATTCTTTAGTCTATCCATTCTAGGTGAGCCTAGCTAAACAATCAAGTTTTTGCAATACAATTATTTCATACAAAGATTTCATCCTTCCAAGTTCCATTTCATAATATGCCATACATCGGTCAAGCAGTCTCATTAACCGCGAGAAGCGGACAGTTCGAACCGAATTTACTACCTGGCCAGGGAAAACCCAAACATACGGAATGGTTGGAAATGCCAACACACCCCAATCCTTTCTCCTCTCTCTGCGAGTGGCTCCCGAGTCCCACTGCCTCAGGGTAAAGGTTTACCACTACTGGGACTCACGCAACTACCCTCATGTGCCCATGGGATAACGTTTCCAAGACAAATGAGCTGTCGGACCTGCTCGCATCAATCGGATACCGGGACTTACCGGTCCCATAAACCGTGCATATGTGTGGTACGTTCAAACGCTTGACACAAAAGTACCACATGTTTCCACTTAAACATCGATAGACGGGTATCTACAATCATCCGTCCATCATCTATAGTGTTTCTGATATGAGTAGTCATACAACTCCTATATCTCGCGAGTGTCGGAAAACACTCGACTTCTATCGTTCCTAAGCATAGCAACTATCGAACCTAACATACTAGTGTTCAATCAAAGGAACCTATGATCATGCAATCTAGGGTTTCATTCAACTCCTTGAAACTTAAATGCACAAACATATGATCAATTAAATTGCGTAAGTAAAGTTAGGTTATGCTCCGGGGCTTGCCTTCCGGCTCGAAGCGGTACTCCTGCTCGGGGCTTGGATCCACGTGCACCACGTTCACCTCGGACTCCTGGGTGACCTCCTCGGCAGCGGGGACTAGCTCGTAGACTCCGTCGGCGAGACCCGAATCTATACGAAATGCATGGAATGCTTAAGTATCGAGATTTAAATAGTGCACGTTTATTTTGATCTTGTTTGATAAGTTGGAAAGGATAACATTAGTTATAAGTGAATATTTCATCTCCCTGTTGAACCTTTACCTTGATTTTTGAGTTTTAGATTTTCTCTTTTCTTTTCTTTTCTTCTCTTTTCCTTTTCTTTTTCTTCTCTTTTCCTTTTTCTTTTTCTTCTCTTTTCCTTCATTTAAGTCCTTTTTCCATTATTCAAAAGGTGACCTTAGGAACATTATTTTTAGGTGCCATTGGACTAGAGGCTCACTCATGCCAAGGCAGAAGCTTAGCCCAAGGTTTGGCTCCAAATAATTTTTCTATAATTTATTACAATTTCTCTCATCTTTTTGCCTAAATTCAAACTAAAATCATAACAAAATAATTGCAAGGTTTTTATCCAAACCACTTGGCACAGTGGCTTAGGATGTCAAGAGTGACATCTCTGCAAGTTTGCAAGTGATTTTGATTTTTGGTTATTTTTGTGAAATTTCACCATATTTAAACTACCAAAAATCATTTAGCCATTTTCTAGTGTCCAAAAATTATCCTTTTCATTTTTCTAAGGTTTCTTATGTCTTGATTGAATTTCTGTGTGAAGGATGTGATTTTTCACTGAGTAATTTATTTTCTATGATTTATTTGCCAAAACAGCAGGGTATATGTTTGGAAAATCATAACCCTAAATCTACTGGAAATTTTCGTGCACCCTTTGCGCATTGGGCTAATGATAATCACCTTAACAACATATCCCAAGCTCAGCTCCAGTGCATGTGTAGATTTTGAACTATGATGAAATGTGCTCAAACCTAAATGAATTTATATTTCAAAATCTACTGCTCAACTGAGTGAGGTCCCAAAAGAAAGTTGTTCTTCTAGATTCACTGGTCACTACAAAATTGGTTTGACATTTTTCTGAGTTTTCTACGATTTTCTACGAATTTTTGAAGATCTCAGCGATTTAATCCAAAAATTAAGAATCTGTTTTACGCGGGGAACCCTAGAACTTTTGAACTTCTTACGAACAGGCCCCTGCACTTTTGCGCTCGGCCCCCTGGACAGAGGTTGAAGATACACTTCAGTCCAGGGCTCGCCGGCGTGGTTACGCCGGCCAAACGGCGGCGAGACCGGGCCGGGGAAGTAGGGGAAAGTGAAGAGGGGCTCACCACGGCTCGTTTGAGCTAGGTCTCGAGGTCGGGGATGGCCGGAATCGTGCTCGGCGACGACGGTGGCGGCTCGGCAACTCCGGTGAGCGGCTGCCGGCGACGTCGGGGTCGGAGAAGCTCGGGGAAAGGGTCGGTGAGCACCAGCGTGACACGAGGAAGCTAATGGTGCCCTTGGTTTGGCCGGAGGTGGAGGGAAACGGGCTGTGCGCGTGCGCGAGCGGCGGCGGAGTTCTCTGTGAACTCCGGCGAGCTACGCCGGGGGCTCTGGTGGGGGATTTGGTGCGGGGATTGCTCGGTGAGCAGCAGTGGAGGTTGGGGAAGCTCGAGAGAGCCTTGGTTTGGCCGGGGGAGCAGCGAGGAGGGCTGTGCTCGTGAGCGAGCTCGGCGGCGATGCTGCGGACTCCGGCGAGGTTTTTCCGGTGCTTTGAGCGAGGGGAACTGTTGAGAGCTTATGTAGGAGCGAGAGGGGAGTGAGAGGGTGCTCGGGAAGCTTGAGATGGAGGGCTGGGACAGCTCGGTGAGCTGTCGCGGCGGCAGGGCCTTGCCGCGGCCGTGTTGGCGCCGTGCGCGGCGTCAACGCGGCGCGCAGGCGTGCTGCAGCGGCAGCAGACGCGCGTGGGCGAGGCGTGAGGCGACAGAGCGTGGAAAGGAGCACGCGGGGGACGCGAAAGTCGCGGTTTGGACCGGCGGGCAACGGCGGCGACGGCAAGGACCGGCGGTCCGCGGCGGCGACGCGGTGGCGAGCGCGGGGTCAGCGCTACAGTGCGCCTCCGACCGTGAGACCTTGCCAGGCGCATGCGCGGCGAGGGGGGACACCCAGCCGTGTCACTTGTCGACGCAGGCGAGGACGGACGGCGACGGGAGCTGCCGGCGGCGAGCTCGGGCACGCGCGAGCGCCGCGCTGGCATCCCGTGAGCACGCCGTGAGCGGTGCAAAAGTCAATTGATTGGCATGGCTCTAATTTCAAAATTTTGAACATAACTTGAAAATCTTCCAACATGAAAGTTGTCTAGAATTTCATTAGACACGTTACTGCACTGGAAATTTGAAGAAAAAGTTTAAATCTTGGCTGTAATTCAAAAAGGGGTAAATCCCTGTTTTGAACTGAATTTCTGAAATTCGAGGGGCTAAATGGCAAAATTGGCCAAAGTGTCCAAAGAGGCAAAGTTCTGAAATGTGATGAAGAACAACTTTGCTTTTGGGAGATTTTGATGTTCTGTGGTAAAATCTTGAGTTTTGGCTAAGATTCCATTTCAGCTTTTGAATTTGAATTGAAATTTTAAATTTCCAAGATTGGGGTTGAAGTTTTGAGAGGCTTCCAAGCATTTTTAGGCTATGGTCTGAAAATGAAAGTTGCTTGGTTTGACTTACTCTACAACTTTTATATTTGCACTTTTTCAAGTTTCTTGGAAATTTTCAAAGTTTTCCTTATGGGCTCATTTGAATGATTTTGGCTCAATTTAATTGGTTTTTCCTATTTTCTTTGTTTTCCCTGCTTAATTAGCCTTGGCTTAACTTTAACATTATTTTAAGGTTAACTAAAACTAGGGATGTTACAGCCTACCCCCCTTAAAAGGAATCTCGTCCCGAGATTCGAAGGAGGAGAAGAATGGAACTTTTCACTAGAAGGAAGAGGCGTTACTCAAAGAACACAGATACAATACACCAAGTCGTACAAGATTCACAACTCGAAGATGATAACTGATACAAGATCTCTCAGACAGTATCACGGCGCTCATGCGGAAGCGGGCGATGAATGTAGACATGGAAAGCTAAGATTATCAAGATCTCGCATAGGAAACAAAAGTAATATACCAACACTGTCCACTGAACTCCGGGACCAATCGGGGGAAAGAACGGGAAAGACATGGATGGTGGCGAAGGTTGAATCCTTCCTTGCTTGTCGACTTCAAACTTGCGGAATCCTCTGGGCTTCTACTCGAGCTCCTTCGGTGAGGTTGGGGTTGTGTATCTTGGTGAAGCGGCAAGGCAGGTTGCGAAGAGGGCACTTCCTTGTGGCTGTACTAAGAGATGGAGGCGTAGCTTGCTCAGCGAGGAAGAGAACATACGGTAGGGATGGGTGACTTGGGCACCGGGGAGGCTGCCGGAGGGAAATGAGAACGACGGAGTGGTGTTGCTTAAGTGGAGCGGCTTAGAGTGGTGGTAGCCGGTGGAGGGGTTACTTTATCGACGGCCGGGGTGGAGGAATGGTGGTGGCGTGTCGACATCGTCAGGTAGGGGCCGACGGGGCGATGGCGTGAGAGCGGCGCATGGCGCGGTAGTGGCCGGCATCGAGATGCCCTGGCGATGGGACGTTGGTACGGCGACGAATACGTGGGCGATGGTGGTGGGAAAAAAAAACGATGGCGACTATGGCGAACTGGTGAACGAGGCAGAGCACACG
This sequence comes from Digitaria exilis, assembly GCA_015342445.1. Taxonomy (NCBI): domain Eukaryota; kingdom Viridiplantae; phylum Streptophyta; class Magnoliopsida; order Poales; family Poaceae; genus Digitaria; species Digitaria exilis. Next base: position 31,014 of record JACEFO010003244.1, on the reverse strand, counting down.
GCGCACGGATACGGAGGGGGTCAACTGGCCTGTGAGACTTGCGGTGATGGCGGGAAAAACAGGGTAGGCGGTCCTTGAAATGGCCAGTCATGGGTAGGATGCCCAAATATATAGAAGTCAAGGTAATGTAGTTTAAAGTATCAACGTCAGGGGAGGTTTATGCAATAAAAACTTCATTTCAACGAGGAGTGGTGAAAACAATTTAATCAAGACATGAAATTTGAAGTGTACCGAATCCGGGATAAAAGAATTTGGGCGGTAACACACTATAGTGGAATAGGGCATGGCTTAGGCTCGAAATTCAAGATTTCTACTGTTGACTGAAGTTAGGGTGCGGACAAAGATCCTCCTACGCTTGAAGTTGTCGGTCCACCATTATTTTAGCCACCTTCATGACTGATCACAGAGTAAGATAACACGAGGAGTAACCCAAGGTCTATCTGTTTTCCGTCTCCCAATAGAAACAACAGGATTTAACAAGGGCTGGACCAAGAAAAGTGGAGGGGAGTCGTTTACGTTTTCTTGCTTCAAGGGAATTGTCAAAGAGCAGAGCACACAGGAAAGATACCAGAGCTGGAATGAACGGACAACTTTTGTGGACGGATAGCGTGCCCGTAGATGAAAAGTCGTAGCTCTCAGTTCCAACATTTGAAACTTTTTATCTTTGTTCGGGAAAAGAAAAACTAGTGCCCACTAACTGTGGCATTCAGCGTAGCACCAAAATCACTTGGAAGAGGTTGAAAATTTAGTTTCACTATCACTGCTTTGTTGTTTTTCATAAACCGAGGTGTATGATCTTGAGCGTAACTTGAATTATTCAAGTCCTTATTTTAGGCGTGACATTTGTTTGTAAAACTTTTACACAACTTTGTTATTCGAATTTAGGACAGGTTCAACTGATATGGGGTATAAAATGACATTTCAGTTTATTGTCCCTTGTAGATTTCAGCAACACAAGGTTACGATTTAATTCATGAATTTGATTTGATCGGTTGGGTTTTGAGTCTCTCAAGTTTATTATTATTCCGATTTTAGTCAAGAGATGCATGCAAGATCTAAACGTCCTCACATTTTAAGTCAGACTTGACTTTCGGAGTTAGTGCCGGTGGCGAGGCATAGACGCGTCTCTCTCTATAGATCTAGTCGGACTCCTATTCGTAAACCTTACGTACCAGTCAGAGGATTTACGACGAAAGCCTTTTAAGATAGGGTTTCATGGAAGAGCAAACATCAATCCTAAGTTAGACTATGCCACCTAACAAAGTGCAACCCTTAACCCTTAAGGACTTCACGTTCTAGTTTTATCCTTAACGATCCTATACGTTTCATTCCTTTTGCTTAGGCGCAATGGAATCGGAGTTTGGTAGATTTTATTTAGAAAACATTGGTCAGGGTCTGATGCTTTTCTTGGTGTGTATGAACGTCGGCTCTGATACCAGCTGTAGCGATCTCACCCGAGAAATGGGCCCACTTAAGTATATTCCACCTTCCATTGGTGCTAATATACAAAAATGTTCCCAAGTGCGGATTCGACCGTCGAGTCAAGCTCGACCAACGGCTACTGAAGATCGTCCGTCCATACGCTCACTCGAAGGTGAGCTTTCCAAAGATCACATCATTCCACAAATTAAATTACAACAAGTCTTAGAGTTATTACAACCAAATTGAAATGATACGGAAATTAAATAAGTTTGAGTTCATGCAGCGGAAAATAAACGAGATACTAGCGACGATCCAAAGTATCGTCACGATGAAGTCAGCCGTGACGCTACTCCTCACGGTCCTCGGGAGAGGCCGGCTCCCACTCGATGCTGTAACCAGGAGGAAGCTGGGAGGCCCAAGCCATAGAGGCAGCTACCTCCTGAGGGGACGGTCCTGAAAAATTTAAGCCACAAGCAAGGCTGAGTATACTAGTTATACTCAACAAGACTTAACCGACTGGTGATCACTACATCACCGACTCCTAAGATGAGAGGCTGTTTGGCTAGTGGGGTTCTTTTGCCAAAAGCGACTAAGCTGTTCTCTAACTTCTTTTAATTTACTTTTAATTCTTTAGTCTATCCATTCTAGGTGAGCCTAGCTAAACAATCAAGTTTTTGCAATACAATTATTTCATACAAAGATTTCATCCTTCCAAGTTCCATTTCATAATATGCCATACATCGGTCAAGCAGTCTCATTAACCGCGAGAAGCGGACAGTTCGAACCGAATTTACTACCTGGCCAGGGAAAACCCAAACATACGGAATGGTTGGAAATGCCAACACACCCCAATCCTTTCTCCTCTCTCTGCGAGTGGCTCCCGAGTCCCACTGCCTCAGGGTAAAGGTTTACCACTACTGGGACTCACGCAACTACCCTCATGTGCCCATGGGATAACGTTTCCAAGACAAATGAGCTGTCGGACCTGCTCGCATCAATCGGATACCGGGACTTACCGGTCCCATAAACCGTGCATATGTGTGGTACGTTCAAACGCTTGACACAAAAGTACCACATGTTTCCACTTAAACATCGATAGACGGGTATCTACAATCATCCGTCCATCATCTATAGTGTTTCTGATATGAGTAGTCATACAACTCCTATATCTCGCGAGTGTCGGAAAACACTCGACTTCTATCGTTCCTAAGCATAGCAACTATCGAACCTAACATACTAGTGTTCAATCAAAGGAACCTATGATCATGCAATCTAGGGTTTCATTCAACTCCTTGAAACTTAAATGCACAAACATATGATCAATTAAATTGCGTAAGTAAAGTTAGGTTATGCTCCGGGGCTTGCCTTCCGGCTCGAAGCGGTACTCCTGCTCGGGGCTTGGATCCACGTGCACCACGTTCACCTCGGACTCCTGGGTGACCTCCTCGGCAGCGGGGACTAGCTCGTAGACTCCGTCGGCGAGACCCGAATCTATACGAAATGCATGGAATGCTTAAGTATCGAGATTTAAATAGTGCACGTTTATTTTGATCTTGTTTGATAAGTTGGAAAGGATAACATTAGTTATAAGTGAATATTTCATCTCCCTGTTGAACCTTTACCTTGATTTTTGAGTTTTAGATTTTCTCTTTTCTTTTCTTTTTCTTCTCTTTTCCTTTTTCTTTTTCTTCTCTTTTCCTTCATTTAAGTCCTTTTTCCATTATTCAAAAGGTGACCTTAGGAACATTATTTTTAGGTGCCATTGGACTAGAGGCTCACTCATGCCAAGGCAGAAGCTTAGCCCAAGGTTTGGCTCCAAATAATTTTTCTATAATTTATTACAATTTCTCTCATCTTTTTGCCTAAATTCAAACTAAAATCATAACAAAATAATTGCAAGGTTTTTATCCAAACCACTTGGCACAGTGGCTTAGGATGTCAAGAGTGACATCTCTGCAAGTTTGCAAGTGATTTTGATTTTTGGTTATTTTTGTGAAATTTCACCATATTTAAACTACCAAAAATCATTTAGCCATTTTCTAGTGTCCAAAAATTATCCTTTTCATTTTTCTAAGGTTTCTTATGTCTTGATTGAATTTCTGTGTGAAGGATGTGATTTTTCACTGAGTAATTTATTTTCTATGATTTATTTGCCAAAACAGCAGGGTATATGTTTGGAAAATCATAACCCTAAATCTACTGGAAATTTTCGTGCACCCTTTGCGCATTGGGCTAATGATAATCACCTTAACAACATATCCCAAGCTCAGCTCCAGTGCATGTGTAGATTTTGAACTATGATGAAATGTGCTCAAACCTAAATGAATTTATATTTCAAAATCTACTGCTCAACTGAGTGAGGTTCCAAAAAGAAAGTTGTTCTTCTAGATTCACTGGTCACTACAAAATTGGTTTGACATTTTTCTGAGTTTTCTACGATTTTCTACGAATTTTTGAAGATCTCAGCGATTTAATCCAAAAATTAAGAATCTGTTTTACGCGGGGAACCCTAGAACTTTTGAACTTCTTACGAACAGGCCCCTGCACTTTTGCGCTCGGCCCCCTGGACAGAGGTTGAAGATACACTTCAGTCCAGGGCTCGCCGGCGTGGTTACGCCGGCCAAACGGCGGCGAGACCGGGCCGGGGAAGTAGGGGAAAGTGAAGAGGGGCTCACCACGGCTCGTTTGAGCTAGGTCTCGAGGTCGGGGATGGCCGGAATCGTGCTCGGCGACGACGGTGGCGGCTCGGCAACTCCGGTGAGCGGCTGCCGGCGACGTCGGGGTCGGAGAAGCTCGGGGAAAGGGTCGGTGAGCACCAGCGTGACACGAGGAAGCTAATGGTGCCCTTGGTTTGGCCGGAGGTGGAGGGAAACGGGCTGTGCGCGTGCGCGAGCGGCGGCGGAGTTCTCTGTGAACTCCGGCGAGCTACGCCGGGGGCTCTGGTGGGGGATTTGGTGCGGGGATTGCTCGGTGAGCAGCAGTGGAGGTTGGGGAAGCTCGAGAGAGCCTTGGTTTGGCCGGGGGAGCAGCGAGGAGGGCTGTGCTCGTGAGCGAGCTCGGCGGCGATGCTGCGGACTCCGGCGAGGTTTTTCCGGTGCTTTGAGCGAGGGGAACTGTTGAGAGCTTATGTAGGAGCGAGAGGGGAGTGAGAGGGTGCTCGGGAAGCTTGAGATGGAGGGCTGGGACAGCTCGGTGAGCTGTCGCGGCGGCAGGGCCTTGCCGCGGCCGTGTTGGCGCCGTGCGCGGCGTCAACGCGGCGCGCAGGCGTGCTGCAGCGGCAGCAGACGCGCGTGGGCGAGGCGTGAGGCGACAGAGCGTGGAAAGGAGCACGCGGGGGACGCGAAAGTCGCGGTTTGGACCGGCGGGCAACGGCGGCGACGGCAAGGACCGGCGGTCCGCGGCGGCGACGCGGTGGCGAGCGCGGGGTCAGCGCTACAGTGCGCCTCCGACCGTGAGACCTTGCCAGGCGCATGCGCGGCGAGGGGGGACACCCAGCCGTGTCACTTGTCGACGCAGGCGAGGACGGACGGCGACGGGAGCTGCCGGCGGCGAGCTCGGGCACGCGCGAGCGCCGCGCTGGCATCCCGTGAGCACGCCGTGAGCGGTGCAAAAGTCAATTGATTGGCATGGCTCTAATTTCAAAATTTTGAACATAACTTGAAAATCTTCCAACATGAAAGTTGTCTAGAATTTCATTAGACACGTTACTGCACTGGAAATTTGAAGAAAAAGTTTAAATCTTGGCTGTAATTCAAAAAGGGGTAAATCCCTGTTTTGAACTGAATTTCTGAAATTCGAGGGGCTAAATGGCAAAATTGGCCAAAGTGTCCAAAGAGGCAAAGTTCTGAAATGTGATGAAGAACAACTTTGCTTTTGGGAGATTTTGATGTTCTGTGGTAAAATCTTGAGTTTTGGCTAAGATTCCATTTCAGCTTTTGAATTTGAATTGAAATTTTAAATTTCCAAGATTGGGGTTGAAGTTTTGAGAGGCTTCCAAGCATTTTTAGGCTATGGTCTGAAAATGAAAGTTGCTTGGTTTGACTTACTCTACAACTTTTATATTTGCACTTTTTCAAGTTTCTTGGAAATTTTCAAAGTTTTCCTTATGGGCTCATTTGAATGATTTTGGCTCAATTTAATTGGTTTTTCCTATTTTCTTTGTTTTCCCTGCTTAATTAGCCTTGGCTTAACTTTAACATTATTTTAAGGTTAACTAAAACTAGGGATGTTACAGTAACCCTTCTCCTGCAGCTCCTTCAGCTGCTTCTTCAGCTCTTGTAGCTCAACCGATGACATCCGGTACGGCTGCTGTGCAATGGGTGCTGTCCCCGGTACCAAGTCAATCACAAACACCACGTCCCGATCAGGTGGAAGTCCCGGCAGCTCCTCTGGGAAAACGTCCGGGAACTCGCGCACCACTTGAACATCGGCAACGGTCTTCTCCTCCTTTGGCTCGTCCTCCGCATCGGCTCTCTCAATGATCGGGCACAGCCGAGAGACTTGTGACGACTTGAGCGGTACCAGCTCAACCTTCCCTCCATCAGGGTGAACCAGGGTGACAAGGCGTGGGTCGCAAGAGATCACGCCTTTATGAGCAGTCAACCAATCCATCCCAAGAATCACATCTATCCCCTCTGACTTCAAAACTGTTAGGTTGGCCTGGAACTCCTGACCTCCCATCAGCATACAGATTCCCTTGCACACTAGGGTGCACCTCAAATCACCTAAGGGTGAGCTGGTGACTATAGGTCGAGCTCGTAACTCAACAGGGAGAGACTGCTTGTCCACAAATTTCGTCGAAACAAAAGATCCAGTAGCTCCAGAGTCAAAAAGATCCAAAGCAGGTACATTATCAACTAGAAACTCACCGATCACCACGTCGGGCGCATCTTTGGCCTCCTCCTCTGTAAGGTGGTTGAGGCGGCCTCGGACCTCCAGAGTCTGTGCTCTGGCTGGTGTAGGAGTGCCCCTCATAGCCGATCCCGGAGTGCGTGCTGGTGCAGCGGCTCCCCTCTTCTCTGGACACTCGAAAGAGCGGTGTCCGGGCTTCCCACACGCGAAGCAGGTGAAGGTTGGCTTCTGTGCTGATGCTGGTTTGTTGAAACCTCCTCCGGGCGGGGCAGTAGAGCTGTTGCCTCGGGCACTGGTGGGGGTAGAGCTGTTCCCACCAAAGCTGCGCCCAAACTGACTGGGCCCTGGACAGAAACCTCCACCTCTCTGCGGGTAGCTGGACCCAAACCTCTGGGTAGGCCTGTCGCGGTTCTGGAAATCTGGCTTCCTCTTACTGCCCTTCAGGCTGTCCTCCAGGTCGAGCCTCTCACGCTTGATAGCAATGGCGTGGTCGACCATGCTGCGGAAACTCCTGTGCTCTGAAGTGACCAGTCCCTAGCGAATCCTACGGAGTAATCCCCTCTTGAACCATAGCTGCTTCTGATCATCTGTACAAGTGTCATCTGGGGCATACCTCATCATGCGCAAGAAGTGCTGCAGATACTCCTCGACACGCAAAGTGCCCTGGGTCATAGTGCGAAACTCCTGAGCCTTCTGCAGCATCACCTCCTTCGGGATGTGGTGGTCTCGGAAAGCCTTGCAAAAACTCGTCCCATGTGATACCAGCTGGGTTGGGATGAGTCTCACAAAAGCTATCCCACCAGGCCTTAGCAGACCCGGTCATCTGGTGTGCGGCGATCGCCACACACGCCTCATCATCGCAGTCAGTGAGATCCAGCTTTGACTCGATAACCGTCAGCCAGTCCTCGGCATCCAGCGGATCTGTGGAGTGGTCGAAGGTAGGTGCCTTGAGGCGAATGAATCCCTCAATCTTCTTCTGCAAGTCCACAACTGGTGGCTGGCGGTGACCCTGCTGTCCCGGCTGTCCCTGGAAGACGGCGACCATGTCGGCCATCCGCTCCATCACGCGAGTCTGTCTGTCCAGGATGTCTGCCAAGTTGGGAGCCTGGGGTAGCTGCTCCTGAGCTGGTGGCGCATTCCCCTGCACTCCATTGCCTGCCGCAGGCTGCGGCGCAGGCTCTGCCTCGATCTCCTCATCAACCTCCTCCTCCTGGTCGTTCCTCTGCTCGGCGTTGACCGCAGGTGGCGGGTCAACGGGAGCAGCGCGGGGGCAGGTGCTGGCACGGGTGCAGGTTGCGGAACCCGTCCTCGAGCACGCCTCATGCCCCGTCCCAAGGGTGCTGCATCCTCCTGGGCGGCTTCCTCGAAGCGTGGAGCGAGCCTGTTGGACCTCCGGATCGACATCTTCTGCACACAAGTGTGGGTTGTAGACGAAGGGTCAGGGGGGTTAGCCTCACAGTCTGACTATATAGGGAGTATAACACATAAAATATTATCACTAGAAACAAAAAGTTTGCCAAGTGTATAAATTCTAACAAACAGAGGGAACAACCACGAAACTCACGATAACATCCATTAAAAACCAAACACACCAAACATGGGATACATCAAAGTGGTGCCTCCAGGCTACTCCTAAACCTTGAAGGTCACACGCGAAGTGACTCTACGACGTGGTAACTTACAAAAGATGGGGTTCAACACTACCCACACAAGACTGGACTCTAAACATGACTGACCCGCCGGAATGGGTCCTCGGCTTACAAGATTATTCTAGGTATCTTACAACTCTGACTAGGTCCTGAACTCTACTGATCGGTCACCTGATCCTCCTGGGCCAGCTGGGCGCACTCCCGTGTGTACTCCTCGAGGTGCACCTCAGATCCCGATCCCCAGAAGTATCGACGGAAGGGATCGGCGCGACGTGGCTTCTTGGGCGCGGGCACTGGCTCCTCCTCGTCCTGCTGCTCTCCATCCTTGTACTCTGAGAGGACCCATGCCTCTAAGTCCCTCAGTCTCTGGGCCTCCTGACAGTGGTACTCAAGCTCCTCCTCAGTGCGAATCAGCTCGGCATCCATCGTGTCCAGGTATCTCACGGTCTCGTGCAGCTGGGTGCTCTTGCGGTCGAGCTCCTGGATCCTCTCCTCCAACTCCTTCGCCACCTCGGCGATCCTCGCCTGGTAGGTGACCCTCACTGTAAGATCCATTGTCATCAGCTGTCTGATTGCATGAGTCTTCTGGTTGTTGAGATCCACCAACTCTCTGAGCTCATCCAACAGCTCCTGGATCGTCTCATCAGTGACAGCACGGTAGGTCTGGAACTGGAGTCGGGCCTTGTTCCTTGCAGCGATGGCCTTCTTCTTCCTGCGCGAGAGATCATCACCGTGAATCTTGAACGTCTTGTGCTGCTCCTCCATCTCCTCCTCCATCTCGTGCTGCCGGAGAGAACCTGTCATCACCTCCTGAACCAGTATCGTCTTCTCCTTGGACAGCTGGTCGAGCTTCTTCTGGAGCTCCTCCTTCTCTCTGCGTAGCATACCCACCTCCTGGTCCCTGCGGTGCAACTCCTAGTCCATGGCGTGGATGCAACGGGCAGCCACCCGGAGCTGCTCCTCTGGCTGTGCAAGGGCATCCCGATGGTACCGACGCAGGTTCTCTGCAAAGTGCTTCGGGGTGAAGAGTGCCTGGGGAAGATAATGGTAGGGCGTATCCTACAGCCTCTCAGCGATCTCTGCGTGCACCAACCTTATGGCCTCCCTTGCTGCTGTCTGGATGGCATTTGCGGTACCTTCTTCACGGGCCTACATGATGGTCCCCTTGAACTCAGGTACCATAGGGTCTGCTCTAACCCTCAAGGTGACAATAGCTTGGCCATCCTCCTCTGATTCCTGGACCTCCCCCTAGTAGACTGCCTTGGTATCCAGCTTGCTCTCTCGATCATCTCATCCAACAGGGCTGGGAAACCTCTGTAGCTGGCGGTGCTGATCTTGAACGGTCTCCACTCCTGCGGCTTCATCTAAACAAGGAAAGAGGTCAAGTTAGCGTGAGATAAGTAGAAATTTTTCCAAAATAATTCAAGGCGGGAAGACAAACTTTTCAGCATACAAGGAATTTATATATAGCAATAGAGCGTAAAAGAGTCCTACTACTAACGGCCAATCCTAAGGCTGCGGTCTAGGGTCAAGCCAGGCTCTGGTACCAACTGAAACGACCCGGATTTTCTGATCTGAAAACCCAAATCCCTGTACCCTTGTGGTAGTCCCTGGATCAGTCGCTACCATGTACAGAACTCGAAACAGTCGAATAACAGTTCCAAACCATCGATAGAGCACCATAGAGTTAATAAGTTATTACAATCCCAAGACATGGTTCAAATTATTCGCCACACAGGGCTAAACAAGCAAAGTAAAGATAACTAGAGCTAGGAAGCTTGTCAGCAGACCACCATCTTCTCGTCTCCTCCACAGGCTGGCTTGAGCGTAGACCGTCGCCTAGTCGTACCAGTAGTCAAAGTTGGAGTCGAACTCCGTCTCATCTCCAGGATACTCACTCTCTGTTCCCAAGGGATGGAACAGGCACACGTCACCGACTGAATGCAGCTTTAAGTGGACTAATATACTAAAGGTATAACAATAATGTCAAAGGAAGTAGGCTTGGGGTTTTCCTATGCAAGCGGCAAAATAAGTATATAAATAACTTCATCCCACCATTAACCCACATCACTGTCCCCAGGCTAGTCCCATCACATGATGGGTTCCCGGCGACATCCACCTCAACTCACACACCTCCGACTCTCGGCGATGCACAGCTTCTATCCTGGCATCTCAAGAGGGATAACCGGATCCCAAGGTAGGCGGAGCACAACCTACCTCTCCCCGGCTACCCCTACGTCCTCACACTCACCTATAGGGGAAGAGAAGCAGATCCCAAAACAATGGCCAACCACACTGAAGAACACTGCGTTATCCAGAGTCGAAACCCCGGCTATACGTATAGATCATGACACTTTGCAGAGGTTGTACACCTGTACCCAACCCGAGCTGCGACTGGGGATCAACCAATCGAGACGCAGCCCACAACTAGTAAACCTCCTAGTAAGAATGGTACCCTCCTGGTCACCCGGGTCTGGATGCCGAAGCGCGTAGACGTTGGCCCCAAGGAAATGTGAAAGCATACCACCAGAGCTGCCCATCGGGGGTGTAAGGCACGGGCACTCACCCCTCACACATACACAAACTATGATCTCCTGCATTCGGGTGCCACCTTAACTAGGCTAGTCGTTACCGGTCACATCTCAGGCAAGTTGGCGTGTACAGTACAGTGAACACAAGACAGTCAACAAGGTTTAAGGTACCGGTACGGGAGGCAGTCTTCCTTCCTCACCCTCTCAGGTAACCTCCTACATCTGGCTCCAAGTCATAAAACCACTAGGGGGTCCAACCCCCCTAGGGTACCCTAGGGGGCCATCTCCCCTAGAGTCCACCAGGTGACCCAGAAGTCACCCTACCCCGATATAGGATTGGGTTATTATTACCCGCACCGGCAAGACCTAGTAAGGTCAAAATCACCATACACCTTCCCAGTTTTATCCCCACACCCACGCCAAGAGTATCTACCACAAGTCCCACACACAAGCAAGCATAGCATCTCATCATCATCATATAACAAGGTACGATATGATAAGCAGTAGGTATCAAGGCATATGATAAGTAAAACAGGCAATGCAAGGTTCACAACGCAAGCAACACATGCAAGCCTAGCGTATCTAGTAAGCAATGCCTATAGGAATTCAAAGAAGCCGTCGGGCGTGAACCTGAGCGAGTGGGGTAGTCGTCCTGCTCAGTGAAGTGGTCCTCCTCGGTCAGTGCTCCTCTGACGGTGGTTCCTGTTCGTAAATCAGTATAAGTCTAGGGGCCTATTTGCAAATAAGAGCCAATGGAACACCAAGAAAAACCCATATAACTTAAATTGCATTTTTAAAGTGTTATTCATGATTTTAGAAAATTATAGAAATTGATTTCACATTTTTCTAAGTTAAACTAAATTAGTTATGAATTTTCTAAGTTTAAATCATTTTCTGAAATTATTAAACGTATTTTGGAAAAAGGGAAAACCCGGAAAAACCACAGCGCGGCATGAGGCCTACTGACGTCATCATGACGTCAATGCTGACGTCAGCACAAGGTCCACCGGGTGATGACGTCAGCAGTGGGCCATGCTGACGTCATCGTTGACTGGACAACGGTCAACGGTCAAAGTCAAGGGTCAGTGGGCCTCACACGTCAGCGCGTGGGTCCCAGTGGTCAGTGGGGGCTCGCCACCGACAGATGGGCCCCCACGATCAGGCGGCTCGGCCGGCTCGGCTCAGCCACGTGGGCCAAAAGATGGCTCCTTGGGGCTCCTCCAAGCGGCACGAAGGCCGGATAGAAGGGGAAAGGGGGTTCCTCCTTGCCGCAGCCTTCTTCTTCCTCTCCTCCTCTTCTCTTCTCCCCTCTTCTTCTTCTCCGGTGGCGGCGGTGGAAGGGGGAAGTCCCCAATTAGGCGGCGAGGGCTGAAATTGGAGGCGGCTAGGGCTTTTATAGGGTGGTGGCTAGGGTTTGGGGGCGCTCATGTGGTGGTAGGTAGGGCGAACGGCGGGGATCCTCGGCGTCCGCGCCAGTGGACACGCAGCGAGCATCCAAGGCGTGATGGCTAGGGTTTTGGGAGAAAATTGGTGGTTGTGGGGCCAGCGGGGAGCGGGCAAGCGCGCGGGGCGAGGCTCTGGAAGATTCCGCGGCGGTGGAGCGAGCGCGGGAGGCGGCTGGCAACAGGGTCATGCGATTCGCATGACCCCTGTCGAGAGGTTAGGGATAAAGCTGACGAGACGAGCCCGTCAGCGGGTGAGAGGGAGCGGCTGCGCGGGCGAGCGAGAGGAGTGCGCCGACATGTGGGGCCAGCCAGTCAGCGGGCGAGCGAGCGCGCGAGAGGAACGGCGTCGACATGTGGGACCGGGCTGTCGGCGAGAAAGAGAGAGAGGGAGAGCGTGGGCGTGTCGGGTTCGCGCCGACAGGTGGGTCCCACCTGTCAGCGGTAATGAGCGAGCCGCGGCGCGTGGGAGAGAGAGAGAGAGAAAACGCGCAGGCTGGCGGGCCGTTGGCCCACTGGGCCGGCGCGCGGGGCGAGGGAGAGAAAAGAGAGGGAGGGAGAGAGAGAAGTGGGCCGGGCTGGAAAGCTAAGTGGGTTAAGGCCCAAGTTAGTTTTAGGTTTAGAATTTAAGTTTAAATTCAAATTCAAACCCCACACAAAGATCCAAATAAAAATCCAAAGAAATTCCAAAAGCCACTCTAGTATTTAAATAGTCCTTAGGCAATAAATTATCTTTTTCTAGGAATTTTGAGGGAAAGAAATGAAGACAACCTTAAGAGCAAGCCTAGTTTCTCAAGCACAACAAAGGTTTTAAAAATTTCCCTTTTTGAAAATAGTGGACTTTTATAATTTTGGATGCAAGTAGCATAATTCACTTCATATGTATTTAACCTTGAACCTCTAAAAAAGACACTCAAGTCTTGTTTGTGAATATGTGAGGATCAGGAAGTCCATCCAGGTCACAAAGGTAAGCTGAACTGATTCTAATCCCTGCTTATTCAAACAACTTATTAAAGACACACTCCTAGATGTGCACCAGTGAGCTGTGATTAGATTCCGGTGTTCTTTCTTCTATGTGCACAGCCAGGATTGTTAGAATGACACTTTAGGACAGAACAGTAATAAAATGTGAAAAGTTCAGGTGAGAACTGAAGATAACTGCTTACTGACCAGACTTGTTTGTTTCGGGAGCAGCGGGGTACCTGGTGAACACAAGCAACAATTGATTGCGATTAAATTGGCCAATCCACGTGCGAGATTAGTTTCGTTGAAAACAGAGGCAGCATCTAACCATGATCTTCAATTCCAAATCACTACGTGTGCTCCCATTTCAGTACTACTAATGCAAGGTAGCTGCCAAGTCAGGGTCCTTCCTGTCTTTTTCCATGTGCTCTGTTTCTGCCTACGCATGCAGGCTAGGGACAGCTGATTATATTACTGCCCAGTGCCCCGGCAAGTTGATCATTAACTATGTTGCATAACGCGGGGTCATTTCACTCCATCTCCATATATATAACTGCAAAAGGATTAGGAGTACCTTATCCCCAATTCGCCATAGCCAGCTGACAATTAGCTTTCTTCTCCTGCAATTGCAAGGACGTGAGAGAACCTGCAGCTAAGCTTTCGCACATTCCTCTATTCAGAGCTTCAATCTTCTTCAGATACAAGAGGTAGCTAGCTAGAAAGTAGAAGAGATGAAGCACCGCAGCAACGGATATCTTCCTCAATCTGCACCCTCTGATCACCCATCTTCTCTGTCCGACCATCGCTCGGCGATGAAGGAGATTGCCAGGGGGCAGTCCTTGGTGACGCAGTTAAGGGCCATCGTCCTTCCTGCGCTGCAGGCGGACGAACGCTGCGAGCTAGTTGCCCAGATGTTTCAAAACATTCTGGATTGCTCCAGCAAGGCCATGACCGAGCTCCAGCTCCACCATCAATGAAGCACTGGTGGACGATAAGAAGAGAGTGAGGAGGATTTCTTCTGATGAAAGCGTTAAGGGAGGGTGCTACTGGTAACCCCCATCATCAGCACAAGAGAAGGTATGTATCCATGTGAAAGCTTAGATTTCTTTTGGAATGTACTTCTTGATGTTGCATGCGATTAAGCTATTTCGTTTATTCTTTCCTTATGCAAACAAATTTTAATCAGGAAACCTGGTGATTTGGTGTCACTCGAAACACCTGTTCGCACTATGATGGCCGCCAGTGGAGAAAGTATGGGCAAAAGCACATCAACAAAGCAAAACATCCAAGGTACATTTCGCTTCTAAAAGATATTTTGTTTCTCCTTGTTTAATTACTTTATATGGTATATACATCTGTATGTGTGTGTGTTCTAACTTCTGTAAGTATCTGTCTGTAAATGATGAAAAACAAATAAGCACAATTGCATTAACTCGGACTACGGTTAATTTGGTTCTCCAGGAGCTACTACAGATGCACCTACAGACAGGAACAAGACTGCAAGGCAACAAAGACCGTGCAACAGCAAGATGGCAGCACAGGTACGGATCATCCTGTGATGTACACAGTCGTCTACCACGGCCAACACACTTGCAAGGACAACAATGGTGTCGACTCAAGCACTGATGGCTCTGAAACAAACACCCAAAGCAGCAGCGACAGCCGATCCACCATATCGACCACTTGTACAGATCCCTATGACCATCAGCCATCCATCGATGACAATAAGCTGAGTGAAAATCTGCAGACTTGGTCACAAAGAGCATGTATGAGTCATTCAACACTTACCCCTTTTGCACCCTTGGATTTGGACAGTTGGGAATTGGATGCACTCCTAGATTTGGATCCTGGTAATTAAGGCATCAATGGTAGATAGTGAATCAGTTGATAAATCTGATGGTATGAAGACTGAAGTAAAGTATATCTATCTCATCAGACGTTGGTACTTAGTTCGGGGTGAAAATATCATTTATTTATCCAGAATGTATAATACAAGCAATTTTGTGTTGCATCAATCAGTCATGAACAAAAGAAAAGGTCTACTTAGAACATTATATTCGACTATAGGTGGGGTGCAATATCCAACGTTTATACTTTGCATAACAAAGCATAGTCGTTAATTCACACAAGCAGGTCTTGTAAAACTCTCGATCCATTGTACCATGACTTTGCTACGCATGACATGACTCCATGTGGATCCTACTCAGCACTAGAAAACTAAACTAAACTTTATCACCCCAGTAGCTCCCCAAATGGATGATTACTTCGCTCAACATCCATCAACAATGTTCAATACACAACAGCAGGATGTCCCCAGGAAAAAAAAACAATTTTAATTACTTCTCTCTCTTTTTTTCTAATTTGCCCACTTTGTCATTAGAACTGACTTCCTCACAAAAGTCCCCAGCAAAAAACCACATATGTGCTTTGCACTAGTTCTGAAAGTTTAAGGGTGTGAAGAGTATCGGCTCAATAATTGCAGGTTAAACATCAAGTTACCTTTGTCAGCCATACATAACCTAAATACTGATAGGTTTCAACCATGTCTCACCTGCCAGAATCAGCTGGCGCGTCGGAGCGCATGGGATCCTCACTGTTACTACTGTGATTCTGGGTTTCATGTTAGTGCTATGTCAGAATAGGTTATGCGTTTAGCGAATGAGCTCTAGCTCAGCTGGCAAGGTTCTCTGGTGGAACCAGCCCACAGGTGTTCGAGTCCTTGACGGGACTGATGTCTCGTTGTATTCTCTAGGTTTATTTAGGATATAACCGGCGCTATTCTTTCATGGTAGGCGACGTGCCCCCTCGATAGCGAGGCGGCCTGTGGTGGACTTCGTCAATTTGGAGGATTTGCCGGTCCAGTCTTTTGGAGGTGCTCATAGGGGTAGGGTTGCGGCGTATGTTTGTAGGGGCAGCGTGCGTGCGTGTATGTGAGTGTCTGCGTCTGTACTGGTGTGATTCGCAAAAAAAAAGAATAGGTATGCGTTTGCAGCAGCTAGTTACCAAGCAAATATACTAATATAGTACACATACTGTATGCATGGGTGATTAAGAAAAGAATAGTTGGGGTTCTGACCGGCAGCCGCCACAAGATTGTCGTATGCGCAGTACTCTTTTAGTTTGCACATAGAATATATCAAGAAACTAGCCACTGGATAATTAATATGTATCTCTACCAGGGTCCAGGGGACCAGTTCTATAAGTGAAAAGTAATACTATAGTTTATCATACAAGTTGTATGTACCAACATGTATCTAAGGGAACATATATCTGCTGTAACTTTAATCAAATCTGTAAATAGATATGAAAAAAAAACCTGAATGAAGTACTGATAATGAATAGAGGCCGTGTACTTACCATTGTATATTTGGATGAGACGTTCCAATTCACCAGAACACTTGACAGGATCCAATGCAAGCAAAATGATTGCAACTATAATAATTACATCAAGTTTTTTATAACCATTACTAAGATTTGGAGATTGGAAATACTCCCTCCATTTTGGTAAAGGATGACGTTTTGAGATTGTCCTAAGTCAAACTTTGTAAAGTTTGACTGTAAATAATTTTTTAAGTATTAAGTTTAGAAATATAAAAATAATATGAGTAGATTTGTATTGAAATATAGTTTTAGAAAAGTACTTTTAAAATATATTTTACAAATATTTTATACTAAAAAGTTTTAGTCAAAGTTGGGTTTTGGAGACCGTGTCAATGTCCTAAACGTCTTCCTTTACCAACCCGGAGGGAGTACAGGTGTTGATGAATGAGATAGTAATCAATCTGCATGATATGAAGCAAATCTTAGGAGCAATGTGTGGTGTAGCAGAGAGAATATAAGAGGAAGAAAATGAGACATCATGCTGAAAAGTCCGAGTGACTATACTAGCGGACCATAGCGTGACAAGTATTTATTAATAGAAGGAGTAGTAGATAAAGCCAGAATTTGCCTCAACTTTTGGAATCTAATACCTGTCTTAAGGGATCATAATGCAATATCCCTGTGATTTCCATGTTCTAAAATGGAAATACCAGTACAATCTTAATATGGAAATCTTATGTTCAGAACCGTGCATTGCGATAGCAAGCAACTACGCATGATTAATTATTATGCTATGACAAGTGGTTGCTGATCATTGAGTAATTATAAACCTGGTATGCTGACTCCCAGCCGCCACAAGTTTGTCGTATGTGCTCTCAGCGCACGTGCATACTAGATCAGTTGTAGATGGAATTGATGGTGCGACCAGAAATCAGCACAAGGGCTATGTATGTGTGATTGTGTGAAGTGGTAGTATAGTTTAGAGCACAAGTTGGCCTATTGCTAGGGAGTAGAATATGTACAGTAGTTACTTGCATCAGCCTCGATAATAATACTATAACGCATGAAAACGAGCAGTATGGATTAACAATATGTCTGCGTGACTTTACCAGACACCTGACGGGATCCAAGCAAGATAATGACTTCGTAAGCTAAAACAACTTGCCTGTATATATATGCCTCCATAACTCCATATACTTCCTGATTAAGTTCAATATGTCATTCAGAGTAGGCAGTAATTCATCAATTGTATGGCATTTCCAATACAAATGCAAGGTTAAGAGGTCTAGTCGTTCTGACCATTCAAGAGACCTGTGTTATATGTATTGGCACGATTCTTGTCCGAAATATAATTCGGCTAACCACAAATAAAAAAAACCATGAATGCGTATGTCACACGGCAACACAAATACAAGATACCATGACAAAATACAGTAGTGATCCATATATTGCCATAGTTTTTCTTATAAGCAATATTACTAGTTCATATGAGTTGTTTGAATTTATAGGTGGTTGAGTTACCACCTCCTGCACAGTAAGATAATAAAATAATTATATATTTGGACTAGCCCCTGAGCTAGTTCTCCCACAAAATGTTTCAGCTCTTATCTGTCGAGTGGAGGACTCAGGAGGTAGGTCTACCTGATGGTGGGCTCCTTGCACATGATTGGGCTAGCAAGCAGATATGGCCTTGTACAGCCTTCCCTCTATGTTGCTGGCTGGTATTTTGGGAATACATGAACGAAGCTGACTTCAGCTTGTCGTCATCGTCATTCCCACACATGCTGACAACTTGCCATGAAGATGCATATCCATGGAAGCCTCAGCAGCAGCAGGTCGTATGGCGGAGGGAAAATATATTTTATGCGCTCACTAGGTCACATGGAAATAAGAATGGGGAGTGTGCGATACTACTTTGTGTGTGGGGGCAATATCATGGTAACTACGGTTCCCTTATCTTTCATTACAATCTTGTTTGATCCCGATATAATTGTGTGTGGTTCACACTTATGACATTCATGTGGTGCACAGGGATCCTACAAGTTCACCACATATCACACTCGTTGTTTTCTCTGTTTTGACTGAAAATGATGGTGGTCACAGGAACTACTTTGAGGCTATGGTTAGTCTAAGTGGAGCTATCAGTACATATTCATATTAGGAAGTATCTAGGATTTGTAACCACATAAACATGCATTTTGTATTGTTCTGAACATGTTTTAAAAATTACTTGATCTTTAATTGTTTCAACAGACTTCATGCATACAACCTTGTTAATATTTTTCTCATGTATGTATCTGAGGATTAATGTAAATTGAAATCAAGCAACAACCGACCAAATGAAAAATTAAAGAGTCTGAACAAATGGTATGTGGTGCCGTATCTGCTATGTAAATTTGGAACTACCTAATTTAATTTTGCGGGCCTATCCAAATATAAACAACGAACCACAAACTATGTATTTTTATTAGCTCATCAGAAGATTACAAGGCACGCCATTAGAATGAAACCATGCTTGTACCTATCTTGGGGACAGCAAATTAACCACACATTGTTACTCTACAGCAACCACTACAACTATTGGTGTTATATTTTTCTTTTCATGAATGTCTATTCATGTGAATGATGTAGGAACATGTTAGAATGCATAATTTGGAAAGTCTTGTCACTTTTCACAACTCTTGACCAGAGGAAGAAATCCTAGCCGCAAACTTGTGAGTCGTTTTCAAGCTGAACAAGCAACCTAACAGAATCGTTCATTCACACATCAATTATTAACTTATGGTGGCAGAAATTTCATTCACACATCAATTATTAACTTATGGTGGCAGAAATTTCATTCAAATGTATTTTCGTGCATAGGCTCAACTGCATTCGATACGTACGGACATCAGTTGTGTTCTTTTTGTGCACCATTTCGGTGCAGCAAAAAGCTTTGGCTCCTCTTCATGCAAGCTAAATACAAGGAATATTTGCAGAAGAAAAAGTTGCAAGATGAGGGAGAACTTACTCGTGTCTTACGTAATGATGAGAGAGTGGATGAGAAAACGTTACACTTGTTTGATTGCCAGATAAGTGTGACATGCCAGCAAGCTCTGAAGTCTGATCAATATCTTGGATACCCAGATGCAGTTCGTATAGATGATAAGGAAGCCGAGAATTTCCAAGCCCCCCTTTGTTCATGTAATTATTTATTATTGTTGCTTGGATCATTTGTGAGCAAAGGAATGGTCACATCTTACAATGGTTTTTGTGAAGAAGTTTCTCAACAACTGCACAGAACAAAGTTAAAGCAAATCAGAGTCTTCCCTTTCTTCTCAGATTCATTCTTCTGTATAATCCTCTATTCTGATTCTGGACATCCTTGCCTGTATAGGCATTGTACAGTTTTCTTATTTTCTCTTTCTATGTATACAATATAAACAAAACAGTAGAGATTTCTGCTACTGTTTTTTTTTCGAGCACGCAACAGAGCTGCTTACCATTGTATTAATAGTAGAAGAAAGAGTCATACAGAGACCCACCAATCCACCCACACAATAGAGCTTTAACGTCTCAATTACCTTGTTTTTCTCAGCTGTTTTCACTCCAAAAATAATTTAATCTGCCAATCATCTTCATTTGGTCACAAGAAGATCAAACTTCAATCTGAGTTTCCTTCCTCTAACAATTAAATAATGTCGCCTTTAAGCATCACCTGACCATATAATTAATAACACTACTAGTACTACCTCATACGCGTTTCTTATATGTAACTAAACAAGTGCATTGAATAACAAATATGTAACTCAACATTTAAGCTTCAGTCTAACTAAAACAAGATCTCAAAATAGAGCAATCATGGCATGTGGGCTTAGAAAAACTGTTGGATAGAGACAGTTGCCCCCTGGTCTTCTGTAGTGAGAAAATTTGAAGAATGATCGATTCCCTCCACCAAGCTCAGACTCTGTGTGCTGCTAGTCTGCTACTTGCTTGTATAAATTGATGCCTCAAGCTGCAAATACCTAAAACCTTCAATTCAGACTGTCCGACTATTATAGCCACCTTCAACTCCAACTGACCGACTATTATAGCCACATATATTGAATAGCCATCATATGAACATCCTTGAATCTTCCACTCATGGTGGCTGCCAAATGGTGATGAACGAGGTTGAACACCAAAGGATTCTCATGATGGGCCTACAGGACCTTATCCTACCAATTCTCAATCCCTATAGTGGGCAGGCAAAGCTTATTCAGGAGCTTTTTCAAGATATATTCAGTTGCTCAAGTAAAGTCATGTCCTTTCTAGAACTTGGTGATAACAGTGTGAAAGAGGCCAATCTTATCAAATATAAAAGAAAAGGTGGTAAGAATAACACAGAAAAGCACATACTGGAGGAAGCTAGGGGAGAAAGGCAATAAGAGAAGGTATGTTGCAAAAGGGGCATATGTTTACATATTTTATCATTCACTTGGGCTTTAAATTGTGATTGCTTCTCTTGGTCATGGTAGGAAGAATGCACAACACATAGGTTCAATTGTGACACAAGCACCATACTCTGATGGATATCAATGGAGGAAGTATGGGCAAAAGTGGATCTCGAAATCAAAGCATTCTAGGTATGTAAAACAGATACTAACTTTTTGCATTGCAATGCTCAAAATTGCATCTGTACATAGCTTATAGTATAGTTGCGCCAAGCAAAAATTTGACATTTCTGTATGTAACGAAAGCTAAGCTAATGAGGTTCTGCTTAATCAGGAGCTACTATAGATGTGCCAACAGTAAAGAGCAAATGTGTCTCGCAACTAAGACAGTGCAGCAGAAGGAAACAAATGGAATGGTGAGGTTGTTCAATGTTGACTATTATGGCCAGCACATTTGCAAGAGGGATGAAATAATTCATCCAGCTGTTGTTGAGACAACACATCATAGTGTGCCAATTGTCAAAGAAAACCAAAGCAGTACATCAACACTTGTTAATCATGTCCATGGAATTCTGGATGGAAGCTTTGAAAACTTCTCTCCTGCATGTTCAAGAAGCTTTGAAAACTCATTCATGATGCCTGACATGCCAGAGTATTTGACAGAGTTCACAGATATTGGTATGGCAAAGGCACCTGATATTACCTCTATGAACTTGTCACTGATCTCTGAAGATGTATGGGTATAAATAAGTGAGAAACGAAGTTCCTTGATTGAATATATTGGCGTAAATTGGATAGCATGCAGTTATCAATTGCATCATGATATCAGTTCTGACAAGAAAAGGACATACTGACATAAGCATGTTACTGGTGGAGTCTAATTTAAGTTCGATAAGAAAAGAAAAAAAAACATGTGCAGAAAGTCTAAGCAATAGAAAAAAAATCGTTATATCTTTGAAAACTTGTAGATGGTGTCTGGTGTTCTAGAAGGTTGATGTACTATGTAGGCTTTCTTTTGTAAACTACGAATACTTATGATCCTAAGCCTAACCTCACTGCAAAGTATTCCCTGATGCCTGATGGTAATTAAAGCCCTCTTGGCATTACTTGATTTGCTAACAGAACTGGAGAAAAATTCGAAACATACTAAGTCATTACCCGCGTGTTACATTAGTAGGAAAACTCAAAAGCGATGTTCACGATTTCATAGTTTTGCTGCATCCTCCATAAACCAATATTAAGTGCATACGACGTGTCCGGATAGCTATATTCTCACAAATGACTCGGCCCTCAACTTTTCCAGTTTTCATGCGCCGTTAAATTGCCTCTAAGAAACCACGAAATAAATAGATCAGCCGATATGAACGAATTGGTAAACCGAAGGAAACACTATATGATTTTTGGCGAAATTTTAAATTATTTGAAAATGCGTGGTACTGGAGGCCACAAGTTCATTAGGTTGGCCATTGATGTAACCGAAAGGTGATGGAAAATTCACACCTTATATGCCAGGTGGAATGCTGCGTTTTTGTTTGCAGTTACTATCAATGTGTGGAATGAAGAAAACGATGACCCAATCAATCGAATAATCATTTTCGAAGACGGCTCACAGCCAACGGTTTCACAGGAAAACCCAAAATCTATTGGCATTTTTAGAGAGAGAGAGTGCGAGAGGGAGGATGACCTGGGGGCACCTGGCGGAGCTGCACTGATCACCGGCCACGGCCGCCCGTCGCCGGATCCGAAGAGCCCTGCTCGATGAGCTCGCTAAAGGCTACTCATTTTCATGTCGCTCTTTTTCTTCTTTTTTCTACGGACGCTTTGGGTCTTTGGGCCTCATTTATCATTGTTGCAGGAACACACGCACAGGGAGAGACAGATGGAAAAAGTCCTATTGAAGTCCCTCAACTTTTGCCCAAGTCCGGTTTAGGTCCCTGAACTATAAAACCGGGTAAAAACGCATCCTCAACTTTTAAAACCATCCATATTACGTCCTTCAGTGGTTTTAGACGGTTGTTTACTACAGTAACCGTGGGTTTGCTACAGTTACTGTAGCTTGCATTTCTTTTATTTATTAATTGTACTAAATATTTGAAAAATTATAGTAAATCACATAAAAATCATAAATGAAAACTCTAATTGTATTGGACTCTATATGAGTAGATCTACACACTGAATATATATTATAGTCTGCTTTAGTACAAAATTTTGTTGCACCTTTAGATCTATGCTCATCTGGGAAATAATATAAACTGCATCTATGAAAAATTGGTGCAACAAAAATTTTGTACTAAACCATACCATAATATATGTTTTGTATAAGGATCTACTCATATAGAGTCCAATAAAATTAGATTTTTCATTTTATGAATTTTATGTGATTTACTATAATTTTTCAAATATTTAGTGAAATTAAATAAATAAAAGAAAATAGAAAGTTGCAAACTGTAGCAAACCCACGGTTACTGCAGGAAAGGGGCGTAATATAGACGGTTTTAAAAGTTGGAGGGGAGCGTTTTACCCCGGTTTTATAGTTCAGGATCTTAATCCAGACTTGGAACAAAGTTTAAGGACAGGATTGGTGGGTGGATTAGGCAGGCCATCGTCATCCAGCCAACATGGATAAATGAGCCCATTCTGACTGCCTAAATAGTCCAGTTCCAGATGAGGCCTAAGATTCCCTAAAAAAAACGGAGGCCCAGCCCAAGAAACGGTGCTTCGGATCTAACGGACCAGCAGCAGGCCAGTCGCACTTGCGTCCAGCCGGCCGCCTATTCCCTCCCTGGCCGCCGTCGCCGCCTCCTTCCACCTTGCTTGCCAGCGCCCTCCGGCTTGGCGATGACTTCCGATGCCTGCAATCGGTAATTTCAATACGATAGGTACGTGCGTACTTAAGCACTGGATGACCTCTTTTACTGCATTAATTAATTTGGTACCTTGTCATCAGTAACATTTCAATTATATGTACTTATACACAAGCTGCCTGTTTCTGTTATTAGTTTTGATCGACTGATTCGTCCCAGGCGCATCCTTTATAACTAACTAACTAACTAATTTGCCAGACACCCCTAATTGTTCTACTGAGTCCTAGTATACATGGCCATGGCATCCATAACCTAGCTAGCTTCCATGTTCCATCACACCGCAGTACCCCATCTACACCTAGTCATCTATACCGGACATCATTCTATTTGTATGAGCACAGTTTGTCATTCCCTTAAACTCATTTCATTTGGTGCTAACATTACAATCACATCCATCTCTCTCACTTGCCGGACGCCACCCTTAAGTCAATAGGTATATTATTTTTGGTACTATCCCATTGCAGCCACAAGCCTGCACATATATTTTTAGTACTATCCCATTGTTGGACTGCAGGCAGCCTGCAGGATATATTAGGAATACTAGTACCAGCAAACTGTGTGAAGATTTCCCTGTCCCCTTCTTCCTCTTGCTTTTCTAGATCATGACTGTCGATTGCATAAATTAATTAAGGAGGAATCCTAAACCAATTCAACACCTGATTGTTATTTTTTTCCCAGCAACCACTTGATTCCTACACATGGGGTGGTGGTATTATCAAAGAACATTTGAGTACCCGCATTTTATTATTTCATCGTCTTAGAGAAAAATTCTTTTCTTAAGCTGAGTTAGATTCAAGAGACCATCTGCAGAAAGGAGAGGTTAAAATCGGTGTGATGTGCGCAAGTTGATTTTCCTGCATCATGGTGCTAGGGGGAGGAACTAATTAGTTTGGGTCCAAATGGAATAATATCCTCAGACGAACTTCAGTTTTCTTATTCTAACTTTTACATCATTGAAGAAAGCTTGGCACCACACATCAGCTATCATAAGATAGCACCGTATAAACTTTTATCTTAGGTCCCCTGAAGAGATCGTAGCTTCCAGGAACCATCCCACCGTCCCAGCCCATCACAGGTAGTATTACAGGAAATTGTTAGATAATCAGCGAGATTCTTCTCGCAGATTGGTTAAGATTGGGCAATTTGCACACAAACAGCTCAACATCACATGGAAGCACATGTTATCAACACCACTTTTTAGATAGCAGATCAACTAGTTCGTCTTTGTTTTCCCCCATTAGGCTCTATGTATTCAATCAAGGGCTGCTCACAAGTCCCAGGGTATCTGCCCCATTGTTTATGACTCATGCCCCAAGTGTGCTCAAGAAAACAACAAAATTAGCAACCAATATTAGAAGTTATTTTCACCCTCCATGCATGGAGTACCCATTTCTGATACATGGCTTCAATATTACTTATGCAATGGTCTGTTCACATATGTGTAGTGCCAACCTTAATTTAGGTGCAAAGGGTATTTTAACAATGCCTGAAGGATAGTGTACAGACAGAGTAACAGACCTCAGTGCTTCCAATACTTTTGATGAAACCATGCATACTGGGTGGGTGGGGTGGGGTGGGGGGATGGGGAGATGGGGATTCAGATTTTAAGTGTGGTGAAACACTCCTTGGAAATTGCCAATATTTTGTTCATTTCTGAAGAAGAATGGAGTATTTGAAACATGGAATGGATTCAATGATGTTCAGAATTAGCCCATGTGCACCTCCCCTGAGTCTTGATTGAAGCTATGACTACTGCATTACAAATATAATCTTTTTGAAATGATTTGATAATTGAATAATTGCTTCCCCATTCAACAGAAAAGAGAGAAAGAAAAAAAAGGAATGGTCGGGTCATCTGTCTGTTTGTATGTGGATGTGTTTGAAGCAAATAAACTAAGCTTGACTGTTGAATCGGCCACCAGAATGTCCACTATCTCTCCTAATTCTGCAAACAAAATAAAGTGTTGTGATGATGTGGCTACTTCTATAGCCAACATCTAATTGGTTAAAATATTGGTGTATTTAGCACGCAAAAGTTAGCCTAATAGATGCTGTAATAAAAAATACTATTTATATGGGGGCAAATAATCCATGTTTCAGAAGAAAGATATATAAATTCTAATTTACATAAAAACCATAGCAACTTAAGCAGGGGGTATTAGACAAGTATTGCCACTAATTTTGTTGCAAATGTCATGTCAAAATTTGTATTTGTTTGACCCTGGACAAAGTGGCAATAAAAAAAGTAATTACAAGTTACAGTAAAAAGAAAACCCATGAACAAGTGATAATAATAAATTATTTTCAAATACAATAAATGGAATTTGTGGATTTCTTCTGTATGGAAATTGAAATCACTTACTACTTCCACTAGTAGCGTGTTGCTTTAAGATTTGTGAATTTAAGTTTTAGAAGAGCGTAGAAGCACCTAGCAACTAGCCAAGTGCTTTTAATTTTATTCATTATGCAAAGTTAGATAGAAATATTTAAATCATGTCTTTTTTTAACAGCTCCTAGAGCATATGTTTTCTTTCCACAAGTCCATTAGCATGGTTTTAAAAAAAAATGAATAGTAAATTAATCAGGAGACATGACAGGATCATTTTCTTTTTTTGTGCTTCTCTCTGTTAGGACTGCTTTGAAAAAGACTACTTGGTTAAAGTTTGTTCAAAGGGATGTAGTAATGTAAGATCTTTATTGATTTCCTATGCTAGCCTGTGCCGGTGGGATTGATCTTGATCCACCAAACCCAAGATTTCTAACAAAGCAGCGCCCCCTTTTTATTTAACAACTAATATAAGACCAAGCTGAGAGTCTTCAGAAATGTAAAGAAATGCAGAGCCAGGGCATGAGCCAGCTGTTCTCTTGCACATGGATTTGTATTGACGTTTGCATTTATTATTCAGATGTGGCGGGCTATATGATGCCAACCTCACTCCGTTAGACTGTTACTGTACAGCTACTAAAATTATTCCTGAAATTATTGGTCTGAAGTAAGGCAGATATAAGATTTAGTTTTGGGGAAATCTGGCACAATATTTTCTTAATGCATGAACTAATTTATTACTCTTAGCTTGACATATACATGTTATTTGCCATTTTTTTTTCCATAAAGAAACGGGATAAAATGCTATGGACCTAAGTATTTTGCACTGAAGTTTGTTATGCATTGTTGAAAGAAGGCATAATATTTACTTCCTGGACAACTTTTTTATTCCACGACTGCAAAGGACTGGTACGGAGAAGCTGGGGAGGACTTCTACAGTTTTATCAGGAAGAACAAAGTGAAGGAAGGATATTAATTATAAAAAAGAATGATAATAGAAATAGGGAATGCATGAGGAGGAACTGCAGCGCCGTTAGAGTTCATTCCAGATGCTGCGACGCGTGTTAACGTTGAAGAATGCTCCCTACACCGTCGTTGTTTAATGCTATAAATAAAGGTAGTCAGAGTCCCCCAGCGCAGGCTGCCGAGTTTCAACAAACGCTCCCCCTCCCTCTCTCTTCATCTGTTCAGCGGCATCCTTCCACTTCTCTCGTTAATCATCCTAGCCATGGCTCTGGATTCCGTTCCTAGTTATCTCAGTGACTTTGGATCGTCCCACAGGGCTGCCAGAAAACCAGCAGCAAAGGATTAGGTAAGCACAAGTGTGGCCTCCTTGATTTCTGCTCCAAATTTTCTCAACTTCAGTTTCGTGATGTCTTTTCTTCAATTTCTGTGCTGTAAAAAAATCACCAGGAAAGATGAGCGCACCTGGACCTCGGACACTTACGCGCCGTATGACGACGGCCACCAGTGGAGGAAGTACGGCGAGAAGAAGCTCTCCAACTCCAACTTCCCAAGGTTCATACTTCACAATCCCTCTTGCCTTCATCCCCTTTGCCATGCATGCATCCCTTTTGTTCGCAAGCACTTCTCTTATTGTTATCATGATACAGTTATTGCAAATGGTCAATTAGTTACTACTAGATCTGGGGTGAATTTTATAGGACATGTTGCTGCGTATACTTAGGGTGATTCTGTGTTACCTGAAATTTTTTGGAATTTAATGGCAAAAAATTGCCTTGTTTTGGATGGAGGAATTACAGGTTTGTTGGTACCATTATGCTATCCTGGCTTTGCAGTAGAATAGACAGAGAGATGAACTATACATACTTCCTATCTCTAACACAGTAATTTTTCTCCTTAAACATAGTGTTAGGTAGTTCTGCGAGCACATATCTGGAAACTGAAAGGTACTTAAGTAATGGACCTGTTAAATAGGTTAAGCTCCAATTTTCAAATACCTAAAATCTAACGTTGGCCACAAATAGAAACAGTTCCCTTTTTTGGTCAATATTTAGTTTTTGTATGTTCAGTTTGTGGGCCATGCTGCTTTAGTGTGTGTGCCTAATGTTTGTATATAAGTAGAATGCTGGCGCGCGGACAGGTGTCGGCATACCCTTAATTGATTGAAAGAAAATAAATGTTTTCAACTATAAAAATTGGCTATTATATAATAGGCTAGGTGACTAGGAGATGAACCTGCATAGAGGCAATCTCCTTCTTGATTGACATCTCAACAATAGACAAGCAAAAACTTTGTAAAGTGTTGCCTTCTTATATGGATATACAATTCACCAGTTGGCCACCTTTATTACCTGTCGTTTGCAACTCGCTTGAAATTTAATACTTCACAAGCAAACTATTAGTGTGCATGCCGACAATATCTGCTATCCCTTTTTTACTTTCCTGGATAGTGATTGGAATGCGGTGCAGACCCCGTATATCTTGTTAGCCCATTAAGAGCATGTTAAAAGAAGGGAACTTTTGTTTATTTTTCTAAAGGCAGTGGATGCAGTAGAAGAAGAGGCCTCAAGGTGTTTATTGGTTAATGCTGTTCCACCTAATTTAGGTAGACTGAATATTGATGGAGGGGGAAAGGACATGACTAATCTCCAATTCCAAATACATCCTCCTTCAGATATTTACTGAGTTAAGACAGAAGTGAACTTTTGACACATGGATCATTATGCAAAAGTTCAGTTCCAGAGCTGTTAAGAAGAGAAAACAAGTTGGTACAATAAAAATGTAAAAGTGTTTGAAAAGGTGTTTATTCAGTCTTCTGAAACAAAGGAACTTAATAAGGACTGTTTGTTTTTACTCGATAAAATATATTGGTCTGTTGAATTAAACTCTAAACATTGTCTAGTAAATTTGTGAAATAGGAGACAATTTTTTGCTTATCCTAGTAGTACGAAGGGCAACATCCCCGCTGTCACTTTATTTATAGTCGATGTTTCAGTTCAAGAATAGTGGTTATTGTAGAACAAACCTGTTTGCTCTTAAAAATGCAACTATTTAAAGATTTTTGGTAAAATACAGTATTGAGATGCAGTTATGATAAGTAACTCTTCTCTTCTCCTACCCTTTGAAGTGAAAATTTGAAATCTTTTTTTTCTCGAACCGACGCAGGAGAATGCGAAAATTTGAAATCTTGCCATCCTTCTTTTTCAGGTTCTATTACAGATGCACATACAAGAAGACATAAAGCCCTGGCCACAAAGCAAGTCCAGCAAGAAGGACACGAGTGATCCGCCGTTATTCTCCGTCACTTATTTTAACCATCACACCTGCAGCACCAGCTCAACTTCTGTAGGGAGTAATAGGGATACCGCAATGCAGTCATCTTCAAGAAAGACAGTATCAATCTGCTTCAGCCCTCATGGTGCCAACGAGCAACCCACATTCTTGAGTTCCTCGGCTATGCCGCAGTCCCCGAGCATACATTCTTACAGAGCCAATCAACAACCAAAGATGAACCCCTACGCAAGCCAGTTTCAGTGGACAGACACATCGTCGCCTACAAGCAGCGGTCTGTTTAAGATGGAGGTTGACAATGTTTTCGTCCAGCAGCACGGTGCTCTACCAAGGACATTGCTGCCGATCGGTCAGTCTAGATGCATCGGAGTACTTCCATTTCTTGTGATATTGCTGCTCAAGGAAGAAGAAGGTTGTTATAGATATGCTGGAGACCGC
The DNA here is from genome assembly GCA_015342445.1 of Digitaria exilis. Classification (NCBI taxonomy): domain Eukaryota; kingdom Viridiplantae; phylum Streptophyta; class Magnoliopsida; order Poales; family Poaceae; genus Digitaria; species Digitaria exilis. Next base: position 1,540 of record JACEFO010003244.1, on the reverse strand, counting down.
TCGGTGCAGATTAGGAGCAACAAGTGAAGATTATATATATATCTGGAATTGGAGGCAACATTATTGCTGTCCCTGACCTGAACGACAGGGAAGACAGGGGACCCAGCTGACATATCCCTGAGATATAACTGCCCTGTTGCTTATATTCAGGTTCAAGCAACATTTTTGTGCTTGAAATGATGAGAAAGATTTGGCAATGAAGTTTCCTAGTTTCGTTTTTATCTTGTACACATTGATATAAAAAAAGGTCTTGAGATAGTGTTTGTTTAGAGGTGTTATTACTAGTGCTCAAATTCCTGGCAGCTAGTTGCTTTCATTTTGTTGCTACTGAAGGACTGAAGGTTGTGGTCTTGCAAAACTATACTATACATACAGTTGTATTCATATCAAGACGCCTTGGTTTTCTCTATTGAAAGAAAAAGCACATTAGTTCATGTTCATGTGCTGGATTTAGCGTTCAAATCTGAAATATGGCGTCTACGATGTTAGGGTTCAAAGCTCAAGTGGGAGACCTGAGATTGAGTGGCTTGACGTTGACCAGTCGCAAATCTCCTCCTCGCCACGACGGCGAGACAACCCACACCCTCTCCTCGTCGACGACAACCCTCCTACTAGTCTAACGATCCAACGTGCATCCCGACCATCGCCGCGTCCTCTCGCAGCAGGCGTCACTACGCCACGGCGCCCTCCTCACGCTCGCGCGCCTTCTCAAGACCTCCCCACAATGCACTTTCGCGCTTCACGCCGTCAGTGGCTCCCCTTCCTGCATGCCCACCATCGCTGCTCGCTTCTCCGCCGCCGCCACCTCGCGCAATCGGCGCCCGCCGCTCCACCCTTGGCTGCGAATGATCTCTCGCCCGCCTCCTCCGCGGACCTCCTTTTCCTGGTCATCATCCGCAGGAAGCACACCCGCGTGGTATGGCGCACTCGGTCGCGTTCGCTCGCCGCGGGCATGGTTCCGAGGCGCCTTCACGTGGCTCGCGTGCATGTGCAGCTCCGGGAACACGCCCGGACCCTCTCCGCACTGCCTGGAAACCGTGCGAGGGGCCCGCGCCCTGAGCCTCGCCATCCATGATGCTCGGGGTTCTGCCAAGGGGGATGTTGCGTGTCGCCTCAGGCCTCCTTGGCATCATGGAACCAAGTTTGGAACTGTTCCGGACGTGTGCAGCTATAACATCCTCATCAAGGGTCATTGTGTGTCTGAGGAAATGTGCATGTCTAGATGTGAGCCGACGTGACATATAACATACTAGTGGATGTCATGTATCATGAGAGGGGAGGATGGCAGAAGCGAGGGGGTGTTTGATGAGATGGCATGGGTGGGGATCAAAGCAAATACAATCACCTTCAATGTCTTGATTGATGGGTATGCAAAACGGACGCGGATGGATGAGGCCAGCGCGGCCGCCTTAGGGAGATGAAAAGTGAGGGTATCAGTGTCGGATTCATGCACCTTCAACATCCTTGCTGCCGGAGCACATAAGTTGGGCATGCTGCCCAGCTAGTCCATGATCATGAAATGTTTGGTTCACATATGACA
>JACEFO010003243.1:0-19932 GCA_015342445.1 Digitaria exilis | reverse complement strand
TTCAACAATTTTGGTTTAGTAAATAAAGAGTTATGCTTAAATTGGTAACCCCCTATCTGCTGGAATTTCCTGGGAACAGTGAGATAGAAATTGAATTTTTGCACCTTCTTAACGACTGTTTCTGCTCAAACCTTCAACATGAAACTTGTTTGAAATTACTTAAAAAATGTTCTGGCCAAGTTTGGGAATTTTGGGTTGCTAGAATTTGGGTTTTACCATTTTTACTACACTGCCCAGAATCTGTTTTAATTTCTTTAGCACTAACTGGTTCTCACACTTGACCTTTTTGTTCAGATGGACGGCCATGCTGACCTTGCTAGCTACCCCAATGACGTCTCCTTCTCGGACTGCCTTGGATGGGAGGGTTTTCCTAGCATCCTTTGGTCCGTGTTGCATGCACTTGACTACCCCAACCCGCCATAATATGAGAGAACCGTCCTCCGTGACCGTGGTGTGACACGATCCAGAGTGCGTCTGGTGTTGTACCGCCACCCACCGTGTCCAAGATCGCCCACATGGAGTGTGGAAGTCTATGGACACCATATGGAGACCACTTGTGAGTTGGCTGCTCTCAATGGGATCAGCTCCTTCTGTGCCCAGAACCAGGACCTCGTGGAGCATCAGCTCCTTGGACTGTTTCCACCGGTCCAGCCTGACGATGCTCTTTGGATGAGGCACTATCTCAGCTCACCTTTGAGGGTGGCAGAGAACCCTGTTGCTGCAGCCGCACTCTTGATGAGATGGATCAGGGCTTATCACCGGCTGCAGGCACTTCTGGGGTGGTCACAAAATGAAGCACTTAACCTTGGCATTGACATGTCTGCTCGTGCCCGTGACCTTGGGATAGAGAGAACCTCTTTGTCCATAGAGGTGAGCACTAGGGATGCTATGATTGCTGACTTGGAGAGGCAGCTGACCGACCTCCACTTAGAGCACAATAATGCCAACAATGAGCTGGCTCAAGTGAGGGATGAGCGAGAGAATGTGTAGGCCGACTGGGAGCATGCCAATGCTATGCTAGCTGCACACGATGCTCAGCACCTTCTCAATGAGGCGGGAGAAAATGAAGGAGAAGCCCCTGATTCAGACATGGACACCGAGGATGACATGCCACCTCTTCCTGCTCCACCGTCTCCCAGACATGGACACCGAGGCTACCGCTAACAACCTAGACGACTTCTAGGAGCTTCGGTAGCAAGTTACTCCTCCGCGTAGCCTAAATTTTGGTTTCATGATGTAGTAGGCTAGTTGGAGTTGAGTTTCCTTTTAAGCTTTTTAACATGTAATCTATTTGGCATGGGATGTGTGAGCCCCAAGACATGTGAATGGTTGTAATGTTTATGTTGAAAACTTTTTGCAGCCACTCTTGTTTTAATTATTGAAGTGTGTTCCTTTCATTTCAGGGCTATGACTTGAACTACAAAGTTGTCTGAAATTTTTCAAACAAAACTCTCACCAAAATTCAACCTCATTGGTTAAGCGAAATAAAAATGGCAACCAAAACACTACAGCTCGGCCTTCTGAAAAACAGCAAAAACAGAGAACTGGAATTTGAATTTTTCGGCCTAGTTCTAGCATAATTTTGGTTCTGAGCCAAAAACGAAAGTCGTAGGGTACGAAATTTTCCAGCTACTGACTGAATTGGAGTGTCTAACTCGACTTCTACTGGAGGATATGAATTTTCTGCCAAAACTGCTTGCTGATGTGTTATTCTTATGCAGTAAACTTCATTACATTACCACGTTCTATCATGTCATTAATTTATGCAAGCTTATGGATTGTGGCTAATACAAGTACCTACTGCAGATGGCTATCACTCGCAGTGGTCACGATGCTAGCGGGTCCAACGCTAACCAGCAAGGGCCGGAAGGGCAACAACCACCACTACCTCTGCCACCGCAACAACCACCAACGTGGCAGCAGCTGTATGCCACCCAGACGGAGATCCTCCGTAATCTGCAGCATCAGCAACAGATGATGCAGCAGCAGATGCAGCGGCAGCAAGGTGGTCATCGTGCCCCTCCACCTCAAGTGGCACGGTACGAGGACTTCTTGGCTACCCACCCTCCGGTGTTCTCCAGAGCCGAGGAGCCCATGGAAGCTGATGCATGGATTCGGGCCATCGAATCCAAGTTCTCCAGTCTGGCTACGCCTTGCACTCCAAACCGCAAGGTGTTCTTCGTGGCGCAGCAGCTCCGTGGCACAGCTCTCCTGTGGTGGGAGAACTATCTGGCTCTTCAGGAGGACAACCATGTCATCGAGTGGGACGAGTTCAAGATTGCCTTCAAAGCCCACCATATCCCTGCTGGATTGGTGGAAAGGAAGTTGAACGAGTTCCTGGCTCTGACTCAGGGAACCCGCACTGTGCTTCAGTACTCGCAAGCCTTCAATGGTCTGTGTCCTTATGCGGGTCATCATGCTCACTCAGATGACAAGAAGGAGAGGTTCCGCTGTGGCCTCAATACTAAGCTTAAGGCCCAGCTGACCACCACACGGGTTGCCACGTATGGTAAACTCGTGAACATTGCCATCGCCCAAGAAGATGCCAACATGGTCCATAAGGCTGAAAAGAAAAGGAAGGCTCCCACTGGACCTTCGGGTGGGCAACCTCAGAGGTTCTGCTTGGTTCCCCCGGCTGCACCGCAGGGACCGCCAAGGGCGCCTCAGGGTGGACGTGGGGTTGCCAGGCCACCACAGCAGGGTGCGCCTCGTTTCCCTCCACTGCCGTAGCAGCAACAGGTGCCGAGGCAAAACGTGCAGCAGGCACTTCGTCCTGGAGGTGGCTACCAATGCTTCAAGTGTGGCAGTGGCAGCCATTTCATCAAGGACTACCCACAGAACAAGTCTCAGAACCAGCATCTTGGGAAACAGCAGAACAAGGGCAAGCAGCAGCGAGTCCAAGTCAGGCAGGGAAGGCTCAACTACACCACCCTGGCTGACCTACCTGAGGGAGCACCGGACATGACTGGTACTTTCTCTATCCACAACCAACCTGTTGTGATATTGTTTGATTCCGGGGCAACACATAGTTTTATAAGCACGAGGTTTAATGCAAAATGTGGGTTAAAATCATATCATACCAAATCAGCATATGTGATATCAACAGCGGGAGGTAAAATAGCATCCAACCAAGTCACTCGAAAAGTACCAATCAAGCTGGGTAGCAAAGTCTTCCCTACCAATCTAATTCTGCTTGGATTGGAAGGAATTGATATTGTTTTGGGGGCAAATTGGATGACTCAACATAAGGTTGTGCTAGATGTTGCCGAAAGGGTTGTGAAAATAAACTCGCCTACACATGACCCTAGTGCACTATATCTGCCACACTTAAAATGCGCCAATGCTTGTGCCTACACTGTGGTAGGAACACCACTAGAAGATATTCCGGTGGTATGTGAGTATGCCGATGTTTTTCCGGATGACTTACCTGGGATGCCGCCGGACAGGGATATCGAATTTGTAATTGAACTTCAACCTGGCACAGCACCTATATCAAAGAGACCCTATAGAATGCCGCCAAATGAATTGGCTGAAATAAAAATTCAACTCCAAGAACTGCTAGACAAGGGTTTCATCCGTCCTAGTGTGTCATCATGGGGCTGTCTGGCCATCTTTGTGAAGAATAAGGACCATTTTTTGAGGTTGTGTATTGACTATTGGCCTCTCAATGCGGTGACCATTAAAAACAAGTATCCACTTCCCCGGATTGATGTCCTATTTGATCAACTAGCTGGCGCCAGAGTATTCTCTAAGATTGATCTTCGCTCTGGCTATCACCAAATAAAGATTCATCCTTGTGACATCCCCAAGACTGCCTTCTCCATCCGCTATGGACTCTATGAATTCTTGGTCATGTCCTTTGGACTCACGAATGCCCCAGCCTACTTCATGTATCTCATGAATTCGGTTTTCATGTCCGAGCTTGACAAGTTCGTAGTGGTCTTTATTGATGATATTCTCATATATTCCAAGAATGAGGAAGAGCATGCCAAGCACCTTCGCATTGTCCTTCAGAGACTAAGGGACCATCAGCTTTATGCCAAGTTCTCCAAATGTGAATTTTGGCTAGAAAGTGTGAAATTCTTGGGTCATACGGTTTCCAAAGATGGTATATCCGTGGATCCAACCAAGGTGCAAGAGGTGATGGATTGGCAGCCACCTACCTCTGTCCATGAAATTCTGAGTTTTCTGGGTCTAGCTGGTTACTATCGCCGCTTCATTCCGGATTTCTCTCGAATTGCTAAACCCATGACCGAACTCTTAAAGAAGGGGGTCAAATTTGAGTGGGGTGACAAATGTGAAGAAGCCTTCCATACTTTAAGAAAACACTTGACTTCAGCCCCAGTCTTAGCTCAACCCGACAACACCAAGCCATATGATGTTTATTGTGATGATGTTTATTGTGATGCTTCAGGCACCGGGCTCGGGTGTGTCCTTATGCAAGAGAACCGGGTCATTGCTTATGCTTCTCGAGCACTCCGGGCACATGAGCAAAATTACCCTACGCATGATCTTGAGTTGGCAGCGGTTATTCATGCTCTGAAGATTTGGAGACACTACCTGATGGGTGTTCCATGCAATATATACACCGATCACAAGAGCCTCAAATATGTCTTCACTCAGGCACATTTGAATATGAGGCAACGAAGATGGTTGGAGTTGGCTAAGGACTATGATCTTAGTGTGCATTATCACTCCGGGAAGGCTAATATGGTTACGGATGCACTAAGCCGCAAGGCACGCTGTTACTGCCTTTCCGTGGAGTCCTATGCCGACACCTTGTGCCATGAAATGGCAAAGCTCAACTTGGAGATTGTTCCTCACGGATATTTCAACCATATCTCTGTTGAACCAACCTTGCACGATCAGATTGTTGTGGCCCAGTAAAATGATGCAAAGATTAAAATCCTCAAAAGAAAGTTGGCAAAGGAAAAGGTCAAGAAAAATATAAATGCTTCCGGTTAGATAGGCAGGGAGTGATGTGGTTTGGACATCGGATAGTGGTGCCCAAGAACGCCGAACTCTGAAGGAAAATCATGGATGAAGCTCATCTTTCAAAATTTTCCATCCATCCCGGTAGCACCAAAATGTACCAAGACCTTAAAGAAAACTTTTGGTGGACAAGAATGAAGCGGGAAATTGCCCAATATGTGTCGGAATGTGACACGTGTCAGCGGGTAAAGGCTAACCACTTGAAGATAGCAGGCACTCTTCAACCTCTACCTATTCCCTCATGGAAGTGGGAAGATAAAAGCATGGATTTCATTGTTGGACTTCCCAGGACCCCTCAGGGGCATGACTCCATTTGGGTAATTGTGGACCGCCTCACAAAGACCGCACATTTTATTTCCATCAATACAGCCTATACCGCTATGAAATATGCTGAAATCTATTTGGATCGAATCGTTTGCTTACATGGCGTACCCAAGACAATAATTTCAGATCGTGGTACCCAATTTGTGGCACGCTTTTGGGAACATTTGCAGCTGTCCCTAGGCACCAAATTGATCCGTAATTCAGCATACCACCCTCAAAACGATGGGCAGATGGAAAGGGTAAATCAAATCCTTGAAGATATGCTTCGAGCTTGTGTTATCCACTATGGGAAGAATTGGGAAAAATGCTTATCTCTGGCTGAATTCTCTTATAACAACAGCTACCAAGCAAGTCTCAAAATGGCACCTTTCGAAGCTTTGTATGGTAGGAGATGTCGGACACCGTTGCGTTGGTCCCAGGCAGGCGAGAGATACGCGTACAGTCCTGACCTTGTAAAAGAAGCAGAGGAAAAGGTTAGGGTCATCCGGGAAAACTTGAGAGCCACACAATCTCGACAAAAGAGTTACTTCGACCAGAGAAGGAAGCCCCTTCAGTTCGAAGTCAGTGATCATGTGTATCTCAAGGTCTCCCCGATCAAGGGTGTGCAAAGGTTTGGGTTGAAAGGGAAATTTGCACCTCGCTATGTTGGTCCTTATGAAATCACTCAACAATGTGGACCGGTAGCGTATCGTGTGAAGCTTCCCGAGAAACTCTCCGCCATGCACAACGTTTTCCATGTCACCCAGCTCAAGAAATGTCTTCGTGTTCCGACCGAGGTTGTTGAGCAAGAAGAACTCTCGGTTGAGCCGGATCTTTCTTATGAAGAGCATCCTATCAAGATCCTCGATGAGAAGGAGAGAAAGACACAAAGTAGAGAAGTTAAAATGTACAAAATTCAGTGGAGCCATCACTCCGAGGATGAAGCCACATGGGAAACCGAAGACTACCTTAAAAAGAACTTCACCGACATCCTTCCTAAGACCAAGGTACTTTCCCTATCGTGTCGCTTATCACAACCGAATCTCGGGGCAAGATTCCTTTTAAGGGGGCTAGGCTGTAACATCACAGATGTTTAGACCTTAAAAATACACTAAAAACAGGGTTAAGGGGGCAGCTTTGCTTGTAGCACACTTAAATAGATCAAAATTCGAAATTTGAATTTCAATAGGCCAATTCAACATCCATCTGAGATCTCAAAAATTCTGAACTAAACTTGAAAATCTCAAAACATAAAAGTTCTTTGTCATCTCAAATAAAGCCTAGTTACTGTTGGGAACTTTTCCAAATTTTGCAGTTAAGCCCCTCAAAAACTCTAAAAACCATGTTGAACACCTTTTCAAATAGGGCTTGTTTGAACTCGAAAAATTCAGAATTTCAGGTTCACCCCAAAAGGAAAGTTGTGTCCCACCTTTCATACTCAAACTTTTGTGTTTGCACTTTTTGAAGTTCAGTTCAAATTTCCGGAGTTTTGCATGATTGAACAGAGATGCTCCACGGGCGTTCCGGCTGGCAGCTCGGCCAGCTCTGCCCGAGGCCGGCAGTGGCCGCCACGTGGCCGGCGAGCGGCGGCGACCGGGTCAGGTCGGCCAAAGCCACGGCAGCCACGCCTCTCGTCCCCACGAGCACACCAGTGCCTCTGTTGGGTCGAATCGCGCGCTACAGCGCCTGGGCAAGCCTCGCCACGCGGGCACGCCATCATGGCGAGCCGAGCTCCACCATTGGCCGCCGGCGCGCACGTCGAGCAGAGCTGCTCCGTGGCTGGATTCCCGATCGCTATGTGCCAAGCACCTCTGTGGAGGATTTCCCATCGCCCACGCCACGATCTTCAACCCCCAACCCGCGCCCGCGCCCTGCCCGAGCTGTCAGAGCCATCAATGGCGGCTCCGACGGCCTGAGCACGCGTGCACGCACTCCCAAAGCCACTCGGCCCTCTCTAGCTCGCCCAACACTCCACCGAGCGACCTCACACTCTCTCCCAACCAGCACTCAGCCATTCCCTTCCTCCTCGCGCTTGCGCACTGCTTCTTCCACCTCCAGCCATAGTGAACCAAACCGGTGTTCTTCACGCCGCGAAACAAATCCCCCATAATCCCCTCCATGGTTTCCCAATCCACCACACATGAAGCTCACTCATTCACCTAGCTAGCCCTCGAACCCTCCCTAGCTCGAATCGAGCCGCACACGCAGGGAAATCGAAGTTTTCCCTACCGCTCGGCCTTTTCCGCCGCGAACTCCACCTCCACGTCGAGCCCTATACTCCGGCCATCCCCGACTCCGCCAAGCCCCACGACGAGCTCCGCCTTCGTCCGGTGAAGCTCACACGCCTTTCTGCGCCTCACGTCGACCACCGCAGCCGGCTACCGACGTCGCCGGAGCAAGCCGCTCTGCCGTTCACCGTCGCCGAGCCACGCCACTTCACCCCCGTCCTCGAGAACTACCCCAAATGACTCGCGGTGAGCCCCTCGTCATTTTCCCCCACTTCCCCCGCGTCGGTTCACCGTCTCCTCGTCGGAATCCAGTCGCCGGCGAGCCTAGGGACCTAGATGTGTTCCCCTTTTTAGTTCTAGGGTCCTCCGTGTAAGTTTCAGGGACTTGGTTGAAAGGTTTTAAAAGTTCTAGGATCTCCGGCGTAAAAGAGATTCTTAAACCTAGATCCATTTTTCTGAGATCTTGTAAAATCCATTATAAATCGTAGAAAAATCAGCAAAATGCACAAAAATACTCCCTGGACTCGTGAGACTGTAACCTCCAATCTCATTTTTGCATGTATATACTTTTGAGGAATAGTTTTTGAATTAAAATTCAAACTGTGATTTTAGAGTTTTGTGCACCATTTCAAACCCTGAACTCTTCTGTAGCTGAGCTTGGGATATGTTGCTTGTATGGACTGTAGAAGCTATGTGTCCAAAGGAGACCTAAAAATGTGGCCTGAAACTAAAAATAATTCATGCAGCCAAAAATCACCATCTTTCACCAGAGGTCTAGAAACATGTTGGCACATGTTGGAAAATGCTAAACTTAATTTTAGACTCTGTTTGGGGCATTAAATAAATAGATGTTGGTTTTCGGATAGAAAATTTGTGAGGGCTGACCAAGTGTTATTTTTAGCCACCACTTGGTCAGAGCCTTTCTTTTACTCATGTCTAGCTCTGGTAGAGAAATCTTCTGTTTTGGAAGTAGTTTTGATTTTATATGAATTAATCTTGTTTCTTTGAGCAGTAACTTGCACTATTTTTAATAAATTTTGTATAGCTCGGTTTTAGCTAAATTTTGGAGTGAGCCTAGCTCTTATACTCCAGTAGCCGTCATAAAGTTTGTGGATAAAAAGGATGAACAGAAACAGAGAAACAAAAATGGGAAGAAATGAGAGTAGAATGAGTTTAATAAAATGAAGTAGGTCACTTTTGATAATTATTTAAATAAAGCATGTGGAGTTCTAAAATTCTAGAACTAAAACACTTGCTTAAAAATAATAGATTGTATTGTTTTATATGTGTACGCAATCACCATCATAAAAGCATGAAATTCACACCACACGCACTACCCTTAATTTTGTGAAGAAAGGAATAAACCACCTATATGTCTAGGTGAATATGGCCTTCAAGAGCCTTAACCCTTAGACTAAAAACCAGAAGCAACTCTTAAAACTTGTGCATCTCATGTAGAAGGCGCTCTCGCTGACGGCACCTACAACCACATCCCTGCCAACGAAGAGGAGGCTCCCGAAGGCGGTGCTGACGTGATCGTGCTTGACCCGGAGTCTGACCCCGGCGTAGCCCAAGAAGGCAAGCCCCGGAGCATAATCTAGTTTTAATTTGTGCAACTATGAATTAATTATGCTTGTGCATTTATGTGCAAGGAGTTGTTTGAATACCCTAGTTGCATGATTCTAGTACCATGACTTGAATTACTAGTATGATAGGGTCGATAGAGCAATGCTTTAGGACCGTTACAAGTCGAGTGATTTCCTGTCACTCGCGAGATATAGGAGTTGTTTGTCTTTACTTATGTTGGAATCATAAGGATGGACGGGCGGGATGGTATGTGTAGATCTCCCGTCCGTGTATGATAATTGGTTTAAGGTCGAAACGTGTGGTTCTGTGTGTCAAGTTTTTGAACGTACCACGCACATGCCGACCTAGGGGAATCGGTAAGCCCGGTACCAGATTGAAACAGCTAGGACCGATAGCCATCTCTCCTTGGAAATATTTCATTTCCCTTGCCGTACACAAGTGGATATATGCGTGATGCCGTGAGTGAAGCGGTAAACCTTTATCCTAAGGGAATGGACCCGGCGCCGAATTGTGGCTGATGGGAAAGGTTGGGAAGTGCTTGTACCTTTTATAGCAAGCATTATCCGTGTGTGTTGGGTTTCCTCTAGCCAGGTAGCAAAATTCGGTTCGAATTGTCCGCTTCTCGTGGTTAATGAGACTGCTTGGCCGCTGTGCTGCATTGAGTAACAAGTGGAACTATGAGGATGATGAACTTGTTGTATGTACTAAATGGTATTGCACCACTTGTATGCTTAGAGAGGATGCTAATCTAGAATGGTTAACACTATTAGAACTTGATGCTAAAATCATGAAAGTAAGGATCCACTCTTAGTTGCTTTCTGGCAAACAAACCCACCAGCCAAAAGACTCTCATGTCTAGAAGTCGGTGAAGTAGTTTTCACCCGATGGGTAAGCCTTGCTGAGTATTAGTATACTCAGCCTTGCTTGTGGCATCTTTATTTCAGGTACTTCTTTGGAGGAGGCGGTGAATTCCGTCCCTTGGCCTGCCCAGGTTCCACCTGGCTGGCATGTCGAGTGGGTGCCGTCCTCTGCCGAGGATCGGGAGGAGTAGCACCATTGTTGGCTTCATTATAGTGTTGCTATGTATCGTCGTTAGTTTAATGTTTCCGCTGCAGTGAACTCTCGTACTGTTATTTGAAATTCAGACTTGGTTTGTAATAACTTGATGATACGATTTATGTAAGTTGAACTTGTGGAATGTTGTAATTTCTGGGACTCACCTTCGTGTGGGCGTGCGTGTTGTTTCGATCGTGAAAGTACATGGTTAATTGGGTATAATCCGACGGCGCTCTAGCTTATTCCGGATTAAGTGCCGGACTACTTGAATAGTGGTCCGTGGGTACTTAACTTGGAATAATTTCGGAGTGGTCCGCCACAAGGATATATCCAAAATGGCTTTTGTATGTCCAGACTTTGTTGGTTTATTTGAGTGGATTGTTATCACTTTTGGCTTAAAGAATGTCGGTGCTACTTATCAAAGGGCGATGAATTTAATCTTCCATGATTTGCTTGGTATTATCTTGGAAGTTTATATCGATGATATTGTTGTTAAATCGGCTAGAAGTGGTTCTCATTTGGCCGATTTAAGACTTGCATTTGAAAGAATGTGCCGGTATGGTTTGAAGATGAATCCACTCAAGTGTGCTTTTGGTGTGTCGGCCGGGAAGTTTTTGGGTTTCATAGTTCATGAGAATGGCATAGAGATTGATCCAAAGAAGGCCGACACTATTGGCAAGTTGCAGGCACCTAGCTCTAAGAAAGAGTTGCAGAAATTCTTGGGCAAAGTGAATTATTTGAGAAGATTTATTTGCAACTTGTCGGAAAAGATGAATGCTTTTACTCCTTTGCTTCGGTTGAAAGATGATGCTGAATTCACTTGGGGGGCAAAACAACAAGAGGCGTTTGATGAGATCAAGTATTATTTATCTTTGCCTCCAGTTCTTCGGGCACCTAGGAGAGGAGTTCCTTTTAAATTATATATCGCGGCCGAAGAAAGTGTCATTGGTGTTGTTTTGATCCAAGAGACCGAAGAAAAGGAATATATTATTGCATATGCAAGTAGAAGATTATTGGACGCCGAGACGAGGTATACTTTCATTGAAAAGTCATGCTTATCATTATATAATGCTTTTACAAAGTTGAGGTATTATTTGTTACTGAATACTTGCATAGTTGCTAGTCAAGCTGACATAATTAAATATATGTTGCATAGACCTATATTGAGTGGTAGAATCGGCAAATGGGCTTATGCTTTAATTGAATATGATTTAGTCTTTGAGCCATTGAAATCTATGAAAGGACAAATTGTTGCCAATTTTATTGTTGAACATAGGATTAGTGAACATCTTGATTTAAATGTCGGCTATATTACTTTTACTCCATGGAAATTGCATTTTGATGGATCGGTTTGCAAAAGCGGTTGTGGAGTTGGTGTTATTCTTATATCACCAAATGGTGTTGTTTTTGAGGCTCTTACCGATTAGATCATAAATGCACTAATAACCAAACCGAATATGAAGCTTTATTATTCGGGTTGGAGATTTTACATGATATGGGAGTAAAGCATGTTGAAGCATATGGAGATTCTCTTTTGGTAGTACAGCACGTATCTAAGGTTAGTCAATATTTAGATGGATTTTTGAATGCTTATCTTGATAATTGTTTAGATATTATATCTTGCTTTGATAATGGGAGTACAGCAAGCATCAGGCTATAATGTTCAGAAAAGAAATTTTCATGAAAAGAGGCCGATGTTTCGTGAAGCCGATGTTTCTGCTCTGGAACAGGCGGTTCGACTGCCTGTTACAGCCGGTCTGACCGGCTCGGCCGGTCTCACCGCCAGTACAGGCGGTCTGACCGCCTGCACCCCTGAAAACACCGATTCGATTGTTAATGATTTTCAATCTATTGTGGCCGATGCTGGTGATTGGAGGGAGCCTCTGGTGAAATATTTACAGGATACTAGCAGGTCAGTGGATCGAAAAGTCCGACGGTGGGCTTTCAAGTTTACTTTGATTGATGTTGAACTATATCGTCAGACCATGGATGGATTGCTTTTGAAATGTTTAGATCCTGATCAAGCTAGATTGGCTATGGCAGGGTTCATGAAGGAATTTGTGGTACACATCAATCGGCTCGAATGATGAAATGGCTCCTTAGGCGGGCTTGCTTTTATTGGCCTACGATGATAGCCGATTGTTTTCGTTACTACAAAGGATGTGAAGAGTGTCAAAAGTTCGGGGATATTCAGATTACACCTGCTGCGTTGATGCATCCGATCATTAAGCCATGGCCTTTTAGAGGATGGGGTTTAGATTTTGTTGGAAAGATTCATCCTCCTTCATCCAAGGGTCATTGTTTTGTGATTGTGACTACTGATTATTTCACCAAGTGGACTGAAGCAATTCCCCTCAAGAACATGACACATAGGGAGGTGATTGAGTTTATTACTGAGCATATTATTCATAGATTTGGGATTCCTCAAACATTGACGACGGATCAAGGGACGTCGTTTATGTCTAAAGAGGTACGTGAGTTTGTTGGATCCTATGGTATTAAATTGCTCAATTCATCTCCATATTATGCTCAAGCTAATGGTCAAGCGGAGTCTAGCAATAAGATTTTGATCAAGCTCATAAAGAAGAAGATTGAAGATCATCCTAAGCGGTGGCACAAGGTATTATCTGAAGCATTATGGGCGCATCGTATTTCTAGACATGGTGCTACTAAGGTTACTCCATTTGAGCTCGTCTATGGTCAAGAGGTCGTTTTGCCCGTTGAGGTAAATCTGGCTGCTTATAGATTGGCTAAGCAAAATGATCTTGATGCTAGCACATATTGTGCTTTGATGATGGATAATATTGATGATGTGACCGACAAGCGTTTGGAGGCCTTGGAGGAAATTGAAAAGGATAAAAGAAGAGTGGCTCGAGCATATAACAAGAAGGTAAAACTCAAATCCTTTCAAGTTGGTGATTTAGTGTGGAAGACTATTTACCTATAGGAACAAAGAGCAACAAATTTGGTAAATGGTCGCCAAATTAGGAAGGACCATATCGTACTGTGAAGGTTTGTTCTGGGAATTCCTATATGGTGGAGACTTTGCGAGGATTTCAGTTGCCAAGGGCACTCAATGGGAAGTACTTGAAGAAATATCATCCAAGTGTTTGGCAACATGCTCGAAAGGATATGGCCGATATGTGATATCGCCCTTAGGCAAAAAAGGCCGACAATAGAGGGTCGCCCTTAGTCTGATTAAATGTTTTGTGTAAACAAAGTTTTACCAAAAAACAGGAGGGCATACGTTGACGACCAAAAATGGCTTAAAGCCGATCAGGCTAGGACAGCCAGTCTAGACTGCCTGTACAAGCGGTTAGACCGGCTGTGCCCTGTAGCCGATTGATCACAGTTGAACACAGCTAGAAGTACAGCAAATCCTCCAGAAACTCAGCAAGCGATTGATCATTCAATGCTCCATCTGTTACCCATCCGGATTTTGTTGAATAGTTGCAAGTGTAAGTAAACCATCTTACTTAACAAGTATAACACGGGTTATGCAAGAACAAAAGGCTTGACACGGTTAAACTGCATTAGCACTTTTAGTAGTTTCATTTTATTATCATCCAAATTACTACAAGTGAGTAGAAACCCAAGTATAAACCCATTAATAATAATGTATAAATAATTATAGAATATTCCAACATCAACCTCAACATCATCTTCTAATAAAAAAGGATCCAGGTCGCTCGTATACATGAGCACGACTATCATGATAGATCAACACTCTGTAGAGGTTTCACCCTTTACCCGCTGGTCACATAAAATTCAAAAGAACTTATGCTACGAGGACTTTCACAGAACACCCTAACAAGCACAGTAGCCATTTTGGTTCAACACAGAAAACATACCCAAGGCATCGAGATTGACGTAGGCTCAGGGCGAAACGTGAGGGGGGTTAATGGCGTCCAGAGCAAGAGCACAGTCATCACAACGTGTGAAGCTGCCATACATTGGGCGCTTACATCACGGGACTTTGCCTAACGAGACATAGCCAACGGACAAATTCGTCCTCGATGGATCAATCTGTACTCTCACCCATGCTCCCCACATACGCCTTTCGGTAACCACTGGCGAAGCTAGAGACGTACAAGCTAATTATCTAAGACCAGAGCCATTATAGTTCCAACGGTGGCGAACAGTTCCTGGGTTGCCGCTTTAGTAACCGGACCTTATGGAGAGACATTAGAACAAAGCACGAAGCACATGCTCTAATTCCCTAGAGCAAACCTTTTAGAGACACTAGAACAAAGCACGAAGCACATGCTCTAGTTCCCCCGAACCATGTTGCTAAAAAGCATCTCAATATTAACAATTAAATAAATGTTGTTTGCAGCACGTAGAAAAACTAACCATAATGCATAAAACCCGGGTAAACAAGGAATAAAGTAAAGACTAGGAACAACCTTAATGTATATCAATATTAGACACATGCATATGAACATATGATTAAAAGGGTGTATAGGTAACAAGGATTGTCTGTGTTATACTTTCCTTCCTCAGCGAACTGCTGCTTGCACCTGCTCCTCGGAAATGGGATCGTCGGCGAACTCGAACGGCTCGTCAACTACTCACATCGATCACCACACAAGCATCCACACATACATGCAAACAAGGAATTTAATTTGAAAGTACACCAAACATAAACAAATGATGAAAAGAAGGCTTTAGAAATACTGTATGCTTCACTACGAACACATGAGCTCAAAAATCACTCAAATCAGAGTTAAAACGAAGAAACTACGCTTAAAACAGGCTCTAGGGGCTTGCTGGTGGGAGTTTTAGGCTTATAGCAGTGTTTTTGAAAAAACCCAGGGACCTCTAACATAATTTCGTATAAAAACTTGAGGGCTAAGGTGTAAAACATCCATCTAGGACGGCGGGTTCTATTTAACAAAAGCGTAGGGGCTAAACTGAAAGAAAAAGGATTATTTTGCAAATATTTTTGAATAGAGGTGGACCGTGGGTTGATTTCCAAAAACTGTAGGGGGTTCTTTTGCAAAATTGCCAGGGCGACCAGCTTGACCTAGTGCGGACTTTGGTTGGATCTAATCTCGGCCGCAGGATCGGGATCGGACGGCTCTGGGCACACGGACGGCTCGACTCGCCGGAGTTGGCGGCGCCACCTGCTCCCGCGGTGAGGGCTCACCGGAATCGAGCGCTGGCGGCGCTGCAGATCTCCAAAGCTCGCCGTGGATGGCTTGGGAGAGAGAGGGGACAATGGGGAACCCGTTTTGGGGGTTGTGCTCGAAGCTCGGGCGGCAGAGGCGGCTGGCGACGTGTGGCGGCGGCTTGGGGTCTCCGGCGAGGTCGCACAGGCGCTACTCGACAAGAGAGAGAGAGAGAGAACGGGCTCGGCATGCTCCACTCACACCACAGGAGCTCAGAAGCTACCTCTTGGCGGCGGAACGGCGGCGAATCGACGGGTCGACCGGTGGCAGTTTCGTGCTAGGGTTTTGGGAGGCGCGAGCTCGAAGGCGAGGCGGCGGCTAGGGTTTCGAAGGGGCTAGAGAGAGGCGGATGCGGTGCTGAAATAGTGGTCCTAGGACTCCTTGGCGTGCGTGCCAAGCTCGGGCCTACGGTTGGGGATCGAGCGCGGATCGAGCGGAGTTCTATTCGCATACGACTGGAGGTACGAGGAGGAGGTGACTGGTGAGGCCGGCGCGTCAGCGACCGTGGAAGAGAGAGCGCGGATGGGCTGCGCTGGCGCGATTGCTGGGCCGGAGCTGCTTGCTGGGCCGCGCGAGAAGAAGAGGAGAAGGATTGAAAGAGGGAAGTAGGGCCGGCTGGGCTGAAAGAGAGGAAGGAATGGGAGGGAAAAAGATAAGGTTTTTCTTTTATTTCAAACATCATTTGAATTCAACAATAAAAAAGAAATGCACAATCATGAATGCAACAATAATGTTTCTATTCCCTATATTTGCTTTTATTTTCCTCAAAAGTTTTATTTGGCTACATTAATAAAGAGCACTTGAATATAAAAAGTCATTTATTCACTAAATTTTAATTGGGCATTTTTAGGGTGTTACACAGCTCTTCGTCCCCCTGAAAAAAAGAAAAAGGAAAAGAAAGATAAAAGTGGGAAGTCCTACTCGCGCAGAAAAAAACTAGTGACAAAGGGGAAAGATGGAAGAAGCTAGAATCAAATGACATTCAAGGGACAAATATTCTCTATTTACACTAGCACTTGACCAAATAATATGGTTGACATGATCTCTTAGAGACAAGTTATTTGGTGTCACAACATAGATGGAAAAGATATGCATTTATCTATCCCTTACCTTGAACTCCACATATAGCCTTTGTAGAGGTGGAGAGGCTTCACCGAAAGCCTTTGTGAGGATCAAACACCTTGAGTGACCGAGTGGCTTGAGAGAATGAGAGTATGCCTCTAAGTTCTGAAAATCTTACAAAATCTCCAAGTGTTGAGAAGAAGGAGAAATCATGCTTTCCAATGATTTATTCCGAGTTTCAATGAGTGAAAGAGAAAGTGTTAGCGACCTAAAATCCAAGGTATGAGGGAAAGCTTTTAAATAATTTCTTATGTATACTTTTGATTTCATGACCCGAGGCTTTGCTTGATCCTCCATATTTAAGTTTACCATTTGCTAGGGATTTAGCAAAGTCAAGGTGTGGGGGTTGTGTTGGCAGCCACTATATGCCACTTTTGGCCGCCAACCTTTGCAAATAACGATGGAAACTTGAGGTGACACAAATATAATATTTTATTTAATCTAATGAGTTCTGTGAGTTCTGTGTCCCAACATGTTTTGTAGGAACTATATGTAATATGGTGCAACAAATACAATTATTGGTGAAGCATAATTGAGGCCATACAAATGAAGGTTTATTCTGAACATGTCGACAAAAAGGGACACTTAGACATGGTGAAAAAGTTACCCAAATAACATATTTGACAGCACCAGGTTGAAGGGCTCTCTGAGATGATCAAAATGGACACTTTGGATCACCACAATTTGGAGTCTGGATGGAGAAATTATGCCACTTGAAAGGTCATCGGCGCAACCTGGCTGGCGGGCCGGTCGGCCTAGGATTGGCCGGGTCGGCCGCGGACAACGAGGCCATTCAAGCCCAAACTTCACCAATATGCAAGGCAACACAAGTATAGATCATTACAACCGGAATTGGCTTGTCGGTGCATCCTACGACCGGAAAGGCGTATAGCCATGGATGTGGAGGCCCACTTGCATGCAACACATGGGCACGATCCATGGGAAACGCCTGCGTGGACAAATGTACCTGTCCAAGAGCAAGTTGGTGGAACCATTAAACAAGATGAGCTAGAGCCAAGCCATTCAGCCTAGCGAGCCATCCGACCTCAAATTGGCATGTTGAAGCCAAGTTCCAATCCCACCGACTTGAGGAGATGATCATGAGCGTCCACGAGAAGGCGGTGCTGAAATGGACAAAATCCCAGGCCAGTCGGCCTAGGCCAGGCCGACCAGCTGGCTGCGTGGGAGTTATGTGACCAGACTTCGTGTGCCCAACACTCCACCTGTTAGCGTTAGTACTACACTGGTTATACCACCCTTGGAGCACTATAAAAGGCGACCTTGACCTCCACTTCTTCACTAACCCATACATCATACTTGGAGAGAAGAGTACACAAAATATAGCTCTCTACTTTAGTGTAGATTAGCTAGGGAGAGTGTGAGGTGTGAGTTGGCTTGGGTGACAGCCAAGCTGGGACGAGATGAGTCGAGTTTCCCTCGGTCCTTCTCCGACATTGTAGTCACCTCAGAGGAATAAAGCTTTGGTAGTATGTTCCTCATCTCTCATTAGTATCTCGCTAGCACTTCTCATTTACTTCAGCATTTACTTATTACTCTCATCGATCTGCTGGATCCCTTGTCTGCGTGAGCACTTTACTGCTCATTTGGGGTTTCCTCATAAGCCCTTCCGGTTGGGTGTAGATCAGTAGCTAATAGCTTAGGCGTAGTGCCTGTGCTTGATAGCTACCTTGGGGTTGTGTTCCATCCCACGGTACCATTGTGGTAGGCGGCAGGTGGTGACAACCCTATCCATCCTTTGTAGTCCACCACGTTCGGGTGTTTTTTTGTAACAGTAGCTTACTGAGCCTGGGGGACCCTCTTCTCATCCCAGTTTGCACCCCCCACTCTAGGCGTCGAAGCAGAACATGTTAGTAGGTAGTAAGATATCTGGTTAATGAGTTGGCTAACTGAAGTTAGGGCCCTCTGCCCTGAAACCTCTTCTCCTATGGTGGGTCCAGTTGAAAAATTCTAGGCTTAGTCGTGTCTACCGTTCCTTGGTTTTGACACCCAGGTTTTACTCCCCTAGTGAAAGGATACAATGGTCTCGGTGCGCTTGCGGATAAATTCATAATGGCTAAGGACCGCCAACACTCAGTCACGGGTTTCTATGGGCTCCAACAGGTGGCCTGAGCAGACGTACAACCAATGAGGAGCTATATATATGCCCCCACCCCTTCAGGGTTGCGGGCTCATCCACCTCCCCATGTCTTAGTTGCCTCTAGCGCCCTCTCCCTTGGCTCTCGCTCCTCACCTTCCCTCACTCACCTACGCCTGCTTATTCCTCTCTACGCCCTCCCCCTACTTGTGATGGCTCGAAGCGAGGGGCCTCGCCGATTCTGACGAACGAGTGAAGAAGAAGAAGAAGTCTTCGGGGGTTGCAACAGACTGACTTCCCCGGAGCTAGGTGACAAAGGAGTGACTATCTGTCCTGGTGGGGCGTGGCCTCATCGCTAGTGTGACTTGGGTCAGGCTTTGAAAGGGGAGAGGTGTCAAACTCCAATCCCAAGGAGTTGGTGGTCTAAAGGTACAATTGGAGTGCAGCGTCTGCCTCCCATGCAGCAGGTTCCTTGAGTCGGTGCTTGCATCACTTCCAACTCGAAGTGCCGTCAAGTGGGCCTTCCCTATGTGGGTTACTATGCAGATCCTGCAAGTGCCTTCGCACGCTTCACACCACCGATGGGAGGATGCACTAATTGGAACGACAAACTTTCCCCCTGGAGATGTTCGTCGTCCCGACGAAGGCATATAAGTAGCATCGTGAGAAAGGTGCTAAGCCGTTGTTCTAACCTATCGACTGGGGGGGGAACGCCTCTACAATCCTCCAGGACGAAGCCGACCAGATCCCAGCCTGTGGTTGTTGCACTCCTTAAACTCATCGCCAGAGCGCCTGGTAATCGTCTGTAGCTTCCAAAATGATATTCCGCAAGTGCACATAATAACTCATTGTAGCATTTGAACCTTGGTGTGAACCAGGCATCGTATTTATATCCTTTGGGAAGCATTATGGTTAAAGAATATTGAAGAATGGAATGACAACCTTTCCAGAATTATCAACTCACTAACTTTAGGGGAGATAACATTTAGCGCAGATAATGGCCAATGTATGACCGGATAGAAGGCTTGGTAAAGCCAGCGACACAGGAGACTCTCAGACGAAAGAGAAAAAGGAAAGCTGGGAAGATAAGGTAAGAAAGGATCCTAAGACACTTGTAGACATAGAGAAAAGGACACCCTAGAGCCTTAGACTAGACTTTACCTAGATGTCAAAAGGGAGCTTGTTTTGACGGGCTAGAGCGGAGGAACTCAGAGTGGGATGAGAAGGGCTTCCTCCAGGCTCAGCAACTCTATGAAAACACCCGAACGTGGTGGGGCCACAAAAGACGCAGGGCTCCACCACCTGTCGCCTACCACTACTCGGTACCGGTTGGACCACTCCGAAATATTACAAATAAGTACCCGCGGACCACTAATCA